>WTSP01023207.1:17664-30070 GCA_025331215.1 Actenoides lindsayi | reverse complement strand
TTCCTCCCTTCCTCCCTTCCTCCCTTCCTCCCTTCCTCCCTTCCTCCCTTCCTCCCTTCCTCCCTCCCTTCCTTCCCACTTGCTATATCAATCTTGTTTGCATCAATCTCCCCTTTTTTCTGCATTGTCCTTGTACTGATGCTTAATGACTTTGCCTCTGCTTTAACAACACTGTCACTCATTTCTGGGCACAATCTGGTACAGGCGGCAACAAATGTACAGTTTTGGAAGACAAGGTGTCTTTGAGCAAGGATCCCCCATCTGTAACAGATACTGACAGAACAAGTGAACAGACCTGATTTGCAAACCTGACATTTACCCACTAACCAGAGCACTCTGGCTATTTTCCTATACTAAGAAGCTTGTTAAGAAAGTACTGCTTTTCACTGATCCCTCCAGCCTATTTTTTCTCAGGTCAGATCATGCAAAAAAACTTCAGCATTAGATACTTTCTTTGAAGGATGAGAATCTTAAATAATCAGAAGCAGTATAAGGAGCTGAACTAACTTATCTTCTGAGGCTCTAGCTGGTCTTTAAGGTATTTCAGATCTGGGCATCATGTCTGGGCAGTCATGAAATGGCATAGGCACGTGTGGGTTTTAAACTTCTCCAGCAAAAGGAAAAAGGCTTCCCTGTCCTCTCCTGTAGTATCTGTACTTCATGTCACAGATAGAGCCTCTGAAACACAAGGAAGGATCTCTCAGGACCTCAGCCTCTTTCCCAATCCAGCTCCTCTTTGGTGTTGGGTGTATGTGATGACCCATCTGGTCAGTGGGTCATAACAGAAATGGCAGCACTTTCTGAAACCTTCTGCTATCACCTGACAATGAACTGAAATAATGTGGCTTTGCTCTTAGACTTTCCACGAGAAAACACATACTTTTTTGTATAAATAACAGTGATCTCTCAGAGTAATTCATTTGGCAAAAAATATTATTTTCATGGACTAGTTAAAAAAAACCAACAAACCAAACAACAACAATAAAACCAATAACAACAAAACCACCAGAAAAACCAAACCAAACAAAACAAAACCCAAACCCACTAATAAATCCTTGACTAAAGGAAAGTTCACATAAGCTTTGCTTTCAGTTCTTTATAATACACTGCTCGGTGTTACTACTTAACATTCAGCAATAATTAAGCACTGTAGCTCCTCTGGTTGCAATGTTAACCTCCCAGTAATCTCTATTAGCACTACCACAGTGTCTTGTGATAATGAATTAAATAACTGGTGTCAACGCTGTAGCTCAGGATTATCATAGGCAGAGGAAAACAAGTTGGTAGGAGTTTGTATAAGCTTCTGTTGACTACAATCATTTCCAGTCGCTTTGGGGATCAATAGCAAATGCTGGCAGAGAGTGTCAAGTCAATGTCAGCCCTCTGGATTAATTCTGAGCTCATTATCATGAGTTAGAAAGGTCAGGAAGGAATCAGTGTTAAACCTTTTATAGTCCAAATTTATACTAGGGCAGATAAATAAAAGTAAGTTAGAGGTTTGGAGACTTCACCACTTTCTTTGGAAAGCTCTCATATTCATGACTTTGCTGTGAACACGACTACTGTGGACACAATTCTTTCTTCCAATATTCAGAACCTATCTCACAGTGACCTCTTTAGCAGACTTCACTTTTTGGTGCGAAAGCAAGCAAAGTTTGGTACTACCTGGATACATCTAGTGGCAATATTACTAAATTAACATCAGAGCCAAACTGTTCCCATCTTTAGACATGGCTTGTGATGCCTATTGATATTTCCTGGTGGAAACTGTGTTTCCTCCAGCCAGCCAGAGCCTGGGTGGGAATACTATGTCCCATGAACTCCCACAAACATCCCATACTCTTCATCAGTGAGAAGAAATGATAAAGACCAGGTAGACATTTCCTTGCAAAGTCATTGAGGAGCATGTTTGAGGAATGCAAAGGAAACCATGGATGCAGAGCCAGGTGGCCCCTGGACTACTTACAGACTACAGAGTGAAGGCCTCCTTGGTCAAATTTTTTCCTGATGAAATGCTTTAGCACTTTGTTAACACTTGTAAAGGAAAACTACACCTTCCCTTAAAGGTTAAAGCACAGTGATTCAGGTTTAACAGCTTTAATAATCGACTGATGGCTTTTTATCTGGACACTTGAAACTAATAACACTTTTGGGAGCATCTCTTACACTTCAGTGATCTGTTACACTTGCTCACTAAATATTACCATGCTGGGTGGGATAAAAGAAAATCTGGGGATAAACTCAGCCCTCACTCAGCATTCATCAGGAATAACATGGTTGATGTCAATATAATCAGTTTGTTATAAAAGCAGCCTTGGCCAACACTGAATCCTGCTGAGACTAGATAAATGGGATTTTTTTTCCTTTTAACTATGAAGTGGTTGAAGAATGTCTTAGCAGCTAAGATAATTCTTAACATTGGTACATTTTCCTACAGTCAGCAATTACTACAGACTCACTGAGGGAGGGGCAACAAGCATGAGAAAAGAGATGCTCTTAGCACTAGTACAGCACATTACATGACCACAATGTTGACTGGTTGCTTGCCAGAGAAAACATAGGAAATTATTTTCTATAAATTAGGAACTAAAACTTTGTTCCTAAAGGAACTGAGCAGTATAGTCCTGCACACATGGGGGAAGATTTTATTTAATTTTAAACTAAAATCGTTAATGACATCTGCTAGAAATGTATAGGTTTTTCTGTCTTAATTTATTGGGTAAATATTACTGTAATTAGTTAAAAAAAAAGATAGCTACAAACTTACTTGGGAGTAGGCTTGATCAAGATCATTTTATGCAGACTGTTTTCTTTCAGAACTTTGAAAGAATTCTCAGAATACTAGCCATGAAACACACTCCTCCTAAGCCCCCCTATGTAAGAGGTGAAACAAAGCACCTTACCTGCCTGTGCAGCTGTAATTAGAGCCGTGTTCCCTTCGTTGTCCTGCCAGTTCACATCAAGGTGAGGGCATTGTGCTAAGGCTATTACAATATCCACATAACCTTGGTAACAGGCAACGATAAGACCATTCTGTAAGTAAAATATCAAGAGAGAGTTAAATTTCCCAGACTAGGAAAAGTTTGCTGAGGAAGTCTATTAGCCTGCTTTTTTATTTTGTCTTTTTTTCAGACTGAAGAACTGAAAAGGTGTCAGCATAACTAGGGATTAGCTCCAGGCACAATGTTCAGATCCAAAACACTGCTTTTTATCTCTGCCCTTTGGCAAGTAACATTCGGTATTCCTCAGAAATACCTAAGAGATTAGACATTACATTACGCTACTTGGAAAGTAACTGTGTATAAATGGCTTATGCTTATATGGCTCTATACTCTATATCCAAATGAGAATAAATCAGATTTTATTATATAATAAAATGAACTCAGCAGGTAAGATGAACTGGACTTGCTCTGAATATTAATTCTCTGAGAAACAACTACTAGTTCGCTGAAGGGGAAGGGGCAGGCAGCAGTTGTGTTCATACTGCCTGTTGCTATCCTTAAATACTTCAGGTTTCCCATTAGCTTTAGACCTTTTTTTATAATCACGAATAAAACAAAATTGCTTTTAGAGTTCCTGTTTAATGTGCTTTATGACAGCTGGAAGCTGTAAAACTTCCGAGGAGGAAGCCAAGCCAGGAGGTAAACCTTTTAACTCCACTTGGTACTCAAGATACCGTTTCACTCCACAGCAGCAAGCTGGCAGCTTCCCGAAAATACAGCAAAATCCACTTGTCATTAACTAAATGGAACTACAGTACTTAATCCTGTCTGCTCACTTGACCACTAGGATTAAAGCCATTATCTCCAGTCTTCGGGGTTACTCAGGCAGCCTGGTGTTTACCTGCACGGGGCAGACGGATGTAGAGGAGGGCAGGTGCAGATAAACCAGCGCTCCCTGCGCTCCCTCTTCGCTGCCAACACAAGGGCTCTGTTTTCTTAGCATGTGACTATTGAAAAGATAAGAGCAGAGACACGAATCTCAACCTCTCTGGTAACCCTACCTGCCTAAGATGCACTCACCCAGATACGCTGCAAGTTCCTAAGGCAAGAAGGAGAAGCTGATTATGGAAACGGAACGGTCCGCCCCGACTCCTCCATCACTTTGTGAAGGCTTTTTCCAAACATGCTCTTTATTTCCTTTCCCCACGGACGCTACTGAGAAAGAGACATTTGCCAGATGACAGCTGCCACTTCTGATTGATTGTCATTATACATTCCGGATAGTTCTTTTGGCTTAGGTGGCAAACAGCTTCATTAATGTGCAGAGGCAATGCCAACCCTTTGGGATGCTCGCGGGCTAGGTACAATATTTCTCAATCACATCTTTCAATAACACTTCTACCCCGATTCCTTCTAGTCTCAATTCACTCTTGGCCTCAGTATGAACCAACGCCCACCACTGCTTTACAAAGAGCTTCTCCTTTTTCTTATGAAGAACCTGTAATACTTCAAAGTATTCTATTGAAATTGTACAGGGGATTCTGCTTAAAGCCATATACATATCTATATAAAATCAGAAATGATACTCAGTAAAATACGTGTACTCTCCTGGTGGGATTGTTCAGATTAATCCAAGTTTTACTACAGTGTAATCACTCTTAGCTTGAAAAAAATGGTGTCAGTGTCCACTGGGTAAGGACTTGGGGATTATTTTGGAACAATTTCATTTCTCACCTGATGTTCAGGATATAGGTCTTCAGAACTCCGAAAACTCTGCAGATTTAAAGTATGACCTAGTCATTCAGTGAAATGCCAGTTACTAGTGATAGCAGAAACCCCAGCGTACAACAGTCTGGAGACTTCAAATTCTTGGCAATAAGAAGGAGGATCCGATTCGCTGACAAAAATGGCATTTTTGAAGAAAGTGGTATTTTCAAAAAGCCATAAGAATAACTGAAAATAGTTATCATTGCTAATGAAAACAAAAAAAAGGTTTTTCTCAGTATCTGAAGAATATTTTCAGAGGACATTTCTGTGTTCTAAAAATATTTTCCAGATGCTCAGAAAGAAAAAGAGTTCACTTTTTGCTCTCTTGAAAAGAAAAACAAACTGAGAAACACTAAACCAAACAATAATGAACAACGAACATTAGTTCTTTTTTTTTGCAAGAGGCTTTTGCATTACAGTATTTAGGGTCTGTTGCCCTACTTTCAGTGGGTGCCTCCATCAGATAGGATCTAACCCACACACTGGCATTCTGATTTCAGCAGATGTGAGACGCAAGTCATCTCAACATCAGCCAACCTCTTTCACCAGTCTGAGTTTACAGACGAGAAGGATTACTTAGATATCAACATGTTCTGAAGTTTATTTTCCAAAGATGCTATCAAAGAACTTCTTGCCTAAGGATAAGGAAAGGCAACAGAGAGCAGGAGCTTTCTGAGGGATTACACGATGCAGGAGCATGGAAAATGAGTTCTGAAGGGTGGTTGTACAAATCTGAAGTGGGCCAGATAAGAGTGTGAGAACCTGGTGTTTGCCAGAGCGTGCCCAGCACTCCCTGGTTAAAAAAGAAAATGAGCAACCGCACGAGGACATAAAACCAAGCTATTTCACCACTGTATGTTTCCCAGCACCATCAAGGGCTGTAAGGCAGATGCAAAAGCTCTCTGGTTACCCTCACTGTCTGTGTGTTTCACAGGGAGGTGGGTAAGCCAAACCGCTTGCTGACAGACTGCTTTCCTTTCCATAACTCTCCCCAGTATGTCAGATGTTGAAATGAGGTGCAGGAGGCTACAGCTTTAGAATGAAAACTGCAATATACTCCTGTATTTGACAGCTACTTCCCAAATCCTGGTTCAATGCTACCATGAGAATTTGTGGTTTCAGGTTGCTTTTCTTTTTTTCTTTTATTTATTTTTCCTCTTTACATCCTTTCCTGGTCCAGTCTGTACTCTGCTTGCTGAAAGTTAGTACAAGCAGATCAGCCAGGATGCACATCATTCCATCATAACCTAAGTTACTAGCCTGGAATCTTTCACTTCATATACTGGCAAGTACTATTATACTCAGCCATAATATATTAAAAACTCAACAATCTCAATTAATAAATATAACTGATACAAAAGTGCATTCAGCAAACTGCCTGTTGAAGCAATCAGTAAAGCAGTAGCCTGTATCACAGCAGTCTGCAGGAAAATAGAGCTGTGTGATTAATTATTCTGCTCCTCATATAAAGGGTCATGGTGGTGATGAAGTGGTGATTGTATGTGTGAAAAAAAAGAAATTAATCTTACTCTTATTTTGTGATTAAGTTCAATTCTCAGACTTATTCACTATATGTGAAAGCTTTAGGAAAAGTAAGACTGGTAATTCTTATATGCACATCTTCTAAGACTTCAACCTTTCTCCTTCAACAGCATCCTTTTCCCTCTCTTCCCTTTCATATGCCAATCACTTATTTTAAACCATAACAAAACCTCACAACTATTCTCATTAATATATAAGAATAAAGAACTATCAGAAAGAGCAACTGTACATATGTCATAGTATGCAAGCACATTGTCCCTGCTTTTCAAGGACTGCTGTGTCAGACCAATGAAACAGAACTGGGAAAAAACTCTGCTTTGATCCTCTGTGAGGAAGAGACCTTAAACAGGGTATGACATTGATGCGTTTGGGCTATAGGAAAAGAGATTTCTTCATTACAGGAGACTGGGGCTGCTGGCTATTCTGAGGTGGCAACCGATCCGATTTCGTTTTTCAGACTTCTCATAGAGACTGTGCGTGACAAACAAGGAAGCACAACTCATCCATCACATCAAGCACATTAACATTTACTCTCTGTTTTCCCATCTATGGGGGGCTTAAGTTCAGCTCAGCAACAGGTTTTTTTTGGAGTAGAAATCATAATACTACCGGGTGTTGAGGGCTCTGTCTTTCCTCTGTGGAGTATTTGGCATTTCACAGAGCTGTCCCACAGTTTTTCTATAGCATATGACACATATTATTGTTGTTGTTGTTGTTGGGGTTTTTCTTGGTTGTTTTGTTTTGGTTGTTTGTCTGCTTTATGTAAGTAGCACAGTTTTGAAAGATCCTTCTTTCTTTTGAAGCGAGAGAGGAAATTTAACAAAGCTTTATTTAGAATACACGACGAAACAGTCAGTTTGGGGTAAATTACTTATTTTCAATGTATTCTAAATAAAGTATAATGAATTTTCTTTACGAAGTCATCCCAGAGTTCATCAGTGAACATTTCAGACATAGGGCTACCTGGAGTGAATCCGATGTTGCAACACCTCCCTCAAGCAGTGTTTAGGAACTGCCATTCGTGTCCTCCATCTCTTTTGACTCTTTCCAGCACTCGATGTATTTCCTCCACATCATGGTGGACAGTAATTAGAGTTCTTTGTCCAGTCTTAGCAACCACTTCATGTCTTCATGTTGTAGGAGTTTCTTCACCAATGTGAGATTCATTCCAACAGGGACAAGTGGTAGGTTATAAATCAACGTATGATTGAACAGCAACAACTGCTAAGATGTTACACCGTTTCATAACCCTCTTCTGTAATCGGACTAAAAGTCCGGTATTAAAATTTCACAGACAAACATCAACTTGGAAGTTGTATGTTTAAAACAGAGTAAAATAATCTCGGGAAACTCTTGATTCCTTTTGAACTGGGCTTTCTTCATGTGCCTTTGATTTCATGTCATCGTGCTGCCGCTGGAAAGATCGACGCTTTGCTCAGCTGCTGGCTAATAACACAACAATGTCTCTGATGGATAGCTCAGGAGACAATCTGACAAATCAGATGGATGACAAAATCACAGATGTAAGGCTATTTGTACACTAGTGCACTAGGTAATGGGGATCACAAGAGATACTAGAGGATCGATAATGAAGTCAAGCTGAACAGCAGCGCAAATCACGTAGAGCGTGCAATTATTTTAGCTTTTAAAAAAAAAAATCTCTTCAGGCAACTCATCTTCCACCAAGATACTGAGAAAGAAAACAGCTTATTATATTTTTTCACCTATTATCCCAGACGAAAACGAGTCTGGCAAAAGACTAAATTGACATTACTCGTTGCTTTTCATGGCCATTGTGGTAAACAACCATCCAGTTTGCTTTGCATGCATCAGTAAATATTATTGGCAATTCTGCAAGGTTGTTTTGACAGCAATGATGAAAATGGCATGGAATTGAAATAAATGAGATAATGATCCATTCGAATCCATAATCGTACGCAGGGGCAACTATCAAAATGATGTCCCAGCAGAAGTATGTTATACAAACAACACTATGAGTAATAGAAGTGGAAGAATAATAAAACACAATACAAAGTTGTGTTTAAACTTTTTCTTTTCGATTTGTTAAAGGAATAATTCATATATTTAATATATTGTGACATGCATAACTATTAAATCAGAACTGTATATAACTATGGCTCACTATAACATAACTCAAATACAAAACTATCTCAGAATACATCTCACAACGTTTTTTTCAGGGAAATTCTGTTCTCTACTTAAAACTCTGCCACTCTGTGAAACGGGGTTAACAGAGGTGCTAAATTTACGTTGTACTTAAAAAGAGGAAAATTTCATGCTGAGCATCACTACTAGCTGTGTACTAATTTGCCTCTAATACACAAAACCTTCCAGTCTGCATAAAGCAATCTGAGAAACTTTCATACATGAGCTTATATTATAATTGGTTTAAGTGATTAGATGAATGGCGATTGAGATGAGGTAATTATTCAGGTCATCAGGCCCATGAGAAGGGGTGTTCATGTGCCACAGAAATCCATCAAGCGCGTAAGCCTTAATATCATCTGCACAAAACAATTCAGGCTGACCTTTTAGAAAAAAGGGCTGCAACAGCTTAGTCATACACGAATTTATATTGGGAAAGCAACAAAAAAAATGCTGGGAATGTAACTGAATTGTCCCCGACTGTTGGTTGGACGAAACCCGATGTGCCTGGAGGGGTGCAAGGGAGGAGATGCCAGTTTTGCCGGGGAAAGTGATCAGACAAGTGCAAAAGAGTATTCAAGCAGGGACAGAGCAGTGGCCTGCAAAACTCTCTCCCTCATCTGCAGAGGAACACGGTAGCCTGAAGCATCGTCTTGTGTTCAAACGCAATCTTAAATGGCACCGCTACTTCCACTGCCTGAATACGAAAGCACAAAATCACCACCTCTGCTTCACAGCATTATGAGCGCTCACAGGTTCGTTTCCCAGTGTGAATTGTGCTCTGCTAGCTAAAAACACGGGCCAGTCCATGGACACAAAGGATAACCCACCGTTTTTCCCTCCGTTTCCATAGGCTCAGCTTCACGTCTTTCAGAAACGCCCCTCATAGTCAGGCCACATGTCTTTAAGTAAAGGTATAGCTTAGTGTATGTATCATCTCTGCATAGGTACTTAGCTAATCTATTCTAATCCAAATCTCTGCCACGACCTCTAAAAATAGCCCCAGGGAAGTTCATTTCACTATGCCTGCAAAAGCTTGCATTACACAACGAAGAAAACCGGTGCTGCTTGTGCAATAAATTGGACAGCAAGGAAAGGTAATAAAATTACTGTGACTTTCCCTATTTACTAATATGTAAAAAACAGGTTTCAGCATCACTAGTGATACAAGCAGCTGGCAGAAACCTCGGGAAGCTCCTGCCAGGGCCATAAGGGACACAGAAGGCAAATAAACACGGGCTGTGGAGCCAGAGACAGTCCAGTGGGTGAGATATGTGGGAAACACTTTTTTTTTACCATACGACAATACTGAGAGAGATGCTTGAGTTAGGAAATTTAATGCTATTCCATTGGAAAAAAATCTTTGTTCAGGATGTTAGCAGGTATACACATTCATAGTCAAGTTCAACTTCGTTAAAGTACTGTATTATTTTGCAGTGACAGCTGGTAAGACTATATAAGGAATGCACTTGCCAGTCTGAAGTTTCATCAGGTAGAAGAAGTGCCCTTGCTAGTGACAGCAAACTGTTGTGCAACAAAGCAATACACAGAATTGAAGACGTTTGTACAGAAATAGAGGAAACTGGGACAGCTTTCCTGCAACTGAAAACAGAAGTGACACTGGATGGAGTCTAATCAGTCCAAAATTAAGCATTGCGATGTACGTGAAATCTCTGATCACAGCAGAGGTAACAAAGGCATCGTTTCAGAAAAGAATATGTATGGAAACTTTAAGGAGGTACAGTTTCATAAAAATAACACAAAATTAATGGACAGGTCAGCTAAGGAGATTCTGTTTAATGTGTTACAAAGAAGCTATCTGGCAAATGGCTCAGGATTCCACTTTCAGAAAAGGGTTCTGGGGGCACCTGGCTGTAAAGGCCAGAAAATACTGTGGGAAAGAACACTATTTTTACCAGGTTAAATTTCACATTCTCAGTTTATTTAGACTGCCGTGTTAGGTACCACTACTAAATAGTGCTGATCCCTGACAAATAATGCAGCCTTACTAATCCTAGCTTTCCTGTTTGTATAGCACCTACTAACCAGTGCTAATGCTGTCAAATGTTAGCGCTACGTTTTGATAGCGTTGGCAGTAACGACACATGATCCACGGCAGCCAAATTTATACATCCTTCTGCTATGCCTGCTTTTTGATCTCTACCCTAGATGCAGGGCACTCTTCTCTGGCTTCAAAGTAAGGGAAGAGGTATTTATAAGAAGCGAGAGATGTGCCTTCAGAAAACAATGTAAATGTTGCACTGAACTTTGAGTGGGGGGAGGGAGGGGGTCTTGATGTAAACCCTGAAGGCATTTCTACCACAAATCCCACGTCTGCACTTTGAATTGCTCTTCACAAATTGCCAGCAACCCAAACCGTAAACAGCAGAGGGCTGGGGGAGGCAACACGACAGATTCCCACCAACGTCAGCATCCTGCTGCAGCAAACAGTGAGAGGATTTTAATTTCCTCCATTAGCTTCCGCTGGCTTTCTATGCAACGTTCAGCAAGGCTTCCAAGGGTTGTAAGCCATCCTGCGAACAGGATAATGTGTTTCCAGATCCTTAAATGAGCAACACATTACCAAGCTTTGCTTGGAACGGGTGTTTCCAGCTAGCAAGAGATCTAAACCAGCCAAGTGCTGACTGCTTTGTCCCGTGAACACATGAGGTTGGGAGCACGTTGCTGCTCCAGGCAATTGCTGCACAAACCTGCAACACCTTTGGGAACCACTTCAAAGGAAAAAAAGAGTTTGTAATAAGGCTCAAACGATAACTTCTGTGGAAATAATGAGATGAAAAACATTTTGGAGGATCTCTTGATTGCTAAAGATGTTACAGTAATAGTCTTCTTACCAAAGTTATCATTGAAGTGTTTTGGGTTTGGGTTTTTTTTTGTTCAGAAAGGCAAAACTCCTAAGAGCTAAACAAAATGATAGTCAAAGTTGGATCATCTAAGAGCATGTGATTTGTTACCCAGTGCGCTCTCTCACCACGTAAGACCCTGAGGAACATTCAGAAAGCAGTTTATACCTGAACTCCAAGCCCTGGCCCTGGACAGACATTGCCGTTAATTTCTCTCCTGGTCTCTAAATATCTACAATATGTTCACACAGATTTAAGATCAGAAGGATGGTTTGTGGCATTTTTCAAACCTATTTTGTAGTGCGTTCAGAAGCCATCTGAAAATGCATTTTGTGCACTGACACAACCGTGAAAAAGTACTTCCCTTTGGCCTTAACACATATGATTCAACTCCTCTCTCTCTCTGCTTAACAGATATTTTCCTTTCTGTTATGTTCTGTCAGACAGAGACTGAGCATAGCTCAGATCTGCTGCAAGAGGCTAAACACAGTGTTTGAATGCACAGGCTTTTCCAGGAGACCTCTCCAGAAGTAATGACTCACAAAACGTTTGTAAGCAATACATTTCAATTTGACACCAGCTGAAAGAAAAGCACAGCCTTCTACTCTGTCGTAACCTACCATAGTGTCTCATCTCTCTCTTCTGTAAACATTTTAAAGGCCCCAGCACATTTTCACTGTGGAGATCTCTGAAGAGACAGTGCCTGTAATGAACTTGCAAGCACCCTCTTGTGTCAGCGAACTCCTAAAGTTACATTAGGAAAGACCTTCTGTCCTGGTTTGAGTGAGAACAGAACTAATTCTGGTCTGTAATTCTACTTCTCAGCTCAGTTCTTCTAACTAACTGCACTGTCTGAAGGTAGCAGCCTGTTCTCACAGTGTCTACTTCCAGTAGTGATAACACCTCATGTTTAGAGTTACTACCAAGGGTTGGTGTGCAGACCAAGGCCACTGCTGGATCTCGTGTACCACATTGGGGGGTGCAGGAAATGAAAGGCTGCACCTGCAGGGAGGAGTGGACAGGACAGGTGACCCCAAACTGACCAAAGAGGGATTCCAGCCCATAGACATCATATTCAGTATAAAGCTGAGGGATCTGAAGGGGCTCTGGGCTCTTCTCCCCTCT
>WTSP01023206.1:0-17166 GCA_025331215.1 Actenoides lindsayi | reverse complement strand
GTTTCTCCCTGGGAATAAACCCCACCTGGTCCAGGCTCCTCTGTTTCCTCCTCGTTATCTTGTGTCTGACTGCAGCAAGGACCTTGTGAGAGTGCTGCCAGAACAGCTGGTTGCCAGCGATATACGGAGTGATCGATATGTTTGGCTTTTCAGGTCCATCCGTCGCGTGAATCTGCTTTCACGCTTTCATTATGTGAATGAGATTTGCAGGCAGCTCTGAACTTTGCTCTCGCGTCATTTACTGGCTCTGGCCTGAATCCAGAGTCCCTGCAGCTCCCTGCTGCTCACCGGGTGCTCTGGAAAGCAGGGTTAATTACAAGCCCTCCTCATGTCCCCCTTAAAAAGCACCAGGTTTGGAAGCTGAAAAACCAGCAGCCGGGCACTCTCCTCCACAGACAGACAAGGCTCTGGAGCAAAAGCCAGAGGAAAAAACAGAGCTCTCGGTTTGTTTACTACCTCTTGGCACACATCCATACCCAGCTTTTTATATACCGCTTCCCAGGCTTTGCAGCCTAGCGAAGAAGCTGCGGTTTTGCCCTAAGCTATCAACACGCCGATGGTTACCAGCTGCATTTCGTGCTGCTCCGGCCACAGCACTGCAGACCCTGCTGTGCTGTGATCCGTACGTGCGTGTTCGCAGCTCCTGCCTGCGTAGAAAATTCATCATCTGTAAATACAAGAGTGTCAGTGCATGCCTGTGGTAGTGGGGAAGAAGGGATTCCAGCTCAAGCTGCACTGTAAAAAGCTCTTTTATGTGCCTCTGAGCTATACTTGGGAGGAAGGATGGTGTCAGGAATATTTCTGAGCAGGGAAATTCGTGGAGGTTTCGGGATAGTGGAAGGAGAGAAAGGCTAATCCAGATGGACAGGACCAGTTCTCCTAGATGTAGCCCAAGGCTCACAGCAAGTGATGTTTTGGAAGAGACCTTCATTGCCTGAGTTAAGCGAGCAGTCAATTAAAAGCGCTTTTTTTTTTTCCGTAACACAACTGTACCTGAGATAGTAGGAAAAATGTGACCATAATGCTTTTTTTAAAACCAGAATGTAATTCTAAAATAAGTAATTATAAGAACAAAGAGAAAAAACCAACCAAACAAAACACTCATTAATTTAAAAGCAGTTTCACCAAGGACCTGACTCCAGCCCTTTCCTAGGGCTGACGGTCACGGGCACTGACACTGCCAGGACTTTCACCTCCATCCAGCTGCTGACCAAAGTCCTCTGTCTTGCCACCATATCCCTTTCAAAGTGTTAGTCCCCAGGGTTTTTCCTGTGAAGCAGAAACCTGCTTTCTCTTTGGAAGCGTTACAGGCATGACAGGACCACTCATTCTCCCCCACTCCTCTGAACCTTCCTCTCCTTTGGTCCTCAGAGCTCCCCAGCTATCCACGCTGGGTGCAAAAATGGTCAGTGTCATCAGTAGGTGACAATTACAAAATGGCAAGTGTTTCTGGCTTCTGAACCGAGTTTGCCAGACAGGCATGATGAGTGGGAGTGGCAGTTGTTTTTCTACTACTCACATTAATTATTTCAAAGTCAAGATGCCAAAAACATGGTATTTTATGGCGGACTTTTTAATTGGGTTGTGAGCAAGGTTAACGACTTCACATTCAAATCAGTTGCAATAAGTGGAGTAAAGAGTCAGGGGGCTGGAAGGAAACAAAGCTAATTAAAATAATCAGCTTGACTTTGATGGGAACTGGCCTGGATCCTGCAGCACTCGTTGCGGCACGATGGTGTAAGCAGCAGCCACAGCCTGGCCGTGGGCGAGTGTTGCATTAGCAGGAACAGGGACAGAGACACCACGCAGGAAGGCACATTCACGTGTCGCCTGGCTTCTTGCAATGTTTTCATTTCCTTGCCTTCCTTTCTTTACTGGAAACAAGGGAAAAAAATATCCTTGAAGCCCCTTTTAGGCAGCCTCCAAGTGATCCATCTGCCGCGTTGTAAGGGCAGACGAAAGGACAAGTCTAGAGGTCAAGGATAGGCAATGACTTTCCACCCTGTTGCCCTCTGAAGCATCTCGGGGATGACTTGGAGATGACCCAGAGAGACCCACATGGACTGGCCTCGATGCCCTCACAGCTGCCTCCACCCACCCTTCCTGGCCTTGAAATGATAAAATGTGGTAGGTATGAGAAAAACCCCAGCCTCTGAGTGGTTCTTAAATATGCCCCAGTGGAGGTTACTGTAAGATTTGGTGTTACCATGAAGCTATGCCACAAGGTCTTGGGTTTTAGAGGGCTCCTGGTAAAGGATGGATTCAGGCTCTTAGCTGGCTCGCAGCAGTATCTTGCCCAGCAGTGGCTGCATCATCCACTCAGGGTTTCTGAGTCTTCGTCACCCTGACAGCCATTGTGAGGGTAATGCACGGCCTTCTTAAGAACTAGCCTCAAACATTCATGTATTTATAAGTAATGCCCTAATTTGAAGGGATATGGAGTTCTCTTAGATGTAAGTGGTTATTAATTACAGTGCAACAGGAAAATTCATTAGGGAATAGATTCAAATTTCAATTAATGTCATTTTTATCCAGGAACATTCTATGAGCTTTTTTCTTTTTCTTTTCTTTTTTTTTTTTCTCTTTAGCAAGGATCTGGAAACATTAGCTAATTTCCAACTATTATCGTTCCTTCTATGAAATAATGTGCTCTCCCATTTGCATGTAAGAAAACATTTTCTGTATCCACTCTGACTCCGAGCTGCCCTGTTTGTGTGAGTAAATTGAGCTGCAGACTGCCTGTGCATTTAAAGAGGAGCCTTTTCTCTGCAGCACAGCAGCACATTTCCCCAGTCCCACGGTGAACATCCACCATTATTTCTGGGGTTTATTTAACCTAGTCTCTAATACCGGGCTCTGCATGAGCCTTAGCAGCACGGCTGAGCAAAAAGCCAAGCGGTGTCTCTTGCTGACTGTTACACAAACACTTCATTCAGTCTTTTTTTGCAACGCTCTCTGCACTTCTTGTTCCAAATATTTTTCTTTCAGTTTCACTCTGAAAGCAAAACCTGCTTGAAATAACGGAGAGGCTTCAGCTGCCAGGCATAAATTCTGCATCATTTAAAACTGAACAAGTCATCCACCTCCAGACTGATTTGGTAGCAGGCTTAGTTTTCCTTCTGATCCGTGAACATTTTGTAGGTCTGGAGTTTGTCTTTGCTCTGTTGCTTACACATCTAAGAGGGTCATTCCACAGTGTCTGCAAGTCTCTGGAAACCTGATCTTTAGCCGCAGAGGACAGACCCAATGACATTCCACATCTCAGATCTGAATGGATGTTTCTGGTTGTGTCTGTGTACTTCTGATGAATCCTGAACAGCCATGTTTTCCCATTTTTGGGAAAAAGAAAAAAAAAGATCTCACAGAAACTCCCTTTGCACTGTAGTTGAGAGGATCTCAAACACATCTTGTGTCTCCCAGATTTGCACGTTTATTGTTTTGGAAAACATCAGCTAAATCACCTGTATTAAAAACAACAGAAAAACCCAAACAAAAAACCAAAACCAAAAAAACCAAAACCCAAACACCAAAAAGCACACACACACCAAAAAAACACAACCCCAAACAAACAACAAACAAACACAAAAACAAACCAAAAAACAAACACACAGATAACAGTGGTCATCATTGCATTAGTGATCTTGGCCAGATAACACCAAAAAAAAGGAGAGCAAGCCAGATAGCTGTCTGACTTAGGCAGGGAGTCAAGAAATCTCTGAAGATAGATTTTTTAGCAGTGAGAAACTAAGTGTCCTAACTCAGAACTAACTGTGGCCACCAGGACTATAGTCTTCTTCAAGTACTGCTTCATTCAACACCCCTGCAGAGCCCATAGCTGCGTTCCTTCACCTATCACCCCAAACAGATCCCCCAGGCAGAGCAGCGTGGTCTCACAGCTTGGATGGTAGCTCCTGCCTCTTCTGATGTGCTTCTCGAGTAGCTATCTCTATGGGCTTGGACAGATGTAGTGGAGAGGGTACACACTTTCCAGGAGCTCTCCCCAGATGCCCGTAGTGAATATTTAAACCATGTGGAAAAGGATTTAAAAAATGATCCTAGGATCATTTTCTGCTCATGACTCCGCTAGAGAATGGAGGAGCTGTCTTGAAGTTGTCCGAAATTACATTGACTAGCTGGGAAAGCTGATTTGGGCAGACCTGTTGTGATGGAGAAAAATGGCCCTGGTCAGGCAAAACAGTTTGGTAGAGTGGGGCATGAGGGAGACAAGCATTAAGAAAACTAGGTCAAACCGTTTCATTTTGCAGATTTGAATGTAAATATTTTGAATTTTCCTTGTGAAATGCTTCCATCAGGAATTATTTTCAATTTTTCAAACAGAAAAATCCCTAAATGTTCTATTTGACTTTACACAGTTTGTGGGATTTTTATTTTTTTTTTGTTCTAGATTAAAACCCCCCCAAACATTTCAGATCATTGCTAAATAAGCTTATTGTTATTTCCCTTTTCCTGAAGTTTCTCCAGTGATAAAAAAAAATAAATAAATCCACAGTGCAAAAATCCCTCTTCATTAATCTCATTAGATTGATGAGGAGACATGCCCCAGGCCATGGGATAAATGAGAAGAGAAATAAACTGACCTAGCGTCACTGCAGGTAGGGCTCGTGCGATAAACCAGAGACTGGGCTTTCTCTGAGAAACCTCTTTTTTGATGAAACCTCTTGATATCTAAGGCAGCTGTCAGATTCATCACTTTTTCACACCGATGTCATTAAAATGAGCTCAAAGAGGCAGCAACCAGAATCGCTGTGACCTTGACAAAACTGCTCTTTGACCTGGTAGTTAAAGAAGATGAAATGTCAGGGGGAAAATGTCACATCGGTCCTTGCGGGAGGTGATTCAAGAGGGATGGGCAGGATTTCATGGGCACAGCGCTCCAAGCCCATGTCCATCTTCCCCAGCATTGAGGTCCCCTGAGATCGGGGTCGTGGCATTACCGGATGCCATCGCATCACCGGAAGGTCACAGCCCCTCAAGAGATGGTTGCTCTGCAGCACTAGGGCCCCAGACTCGCTGTGTGACCTGAGACGATACTTTTCTCTCCGTGCCTTTCTCGTGCCCTGTACCTTTGATTCAGTTATTTCTCTTCCTCCTGCAGCTTCTTTTGCAAGCCGGGTCCAGGATTTAGTTCCTTTGATGGCTGAAAACTTCCTTCAGCTTTCCAGTCGGAATTTATTCATGGCTAGTGTATACTTTTTGTTCTTGTGCCAAGTTTGTCTGGTAGATCTTCTCCCTCCCCAGCGTTTTCCGTGCCCACATTTATTTCCAGACAGGTTTGGTTGGTTTGGGTTTTGTTGGTTGGTTGTTGGGGTTTTTTTGTTTTTAATTTCCCCCCCAGAACCTTTTAACTTCCTGCTTACATTTTCCAAAACCAGATTTCTGGACAGATGTCCAGCCTTCCTCTCTAGCCATCTTTTAGAGTTGTGGATGTCATCGCTCTTTGAACTTCCGAGGTTCATTTGTACACCCCTGGGTCAAGAAGGAATATGTCACCAGCTTGTTTTTCTTGGTGAGACTTAAAAGTGCCTTTCAGTTGTCTCCGAGACCTGTGTTTTTCTTGTCAGTTTAATGCGCTTGGTAATACCACCTACCACTTTTACATGTCACACTCTGCACTCCTTAGTCAACTACACATTGACTGGCAAAGCAACACAGAGCAATTGGATTTTACCAGAAAGGAAAGATGTTTCTTTCTTAAGCAACCTTTGCCTCCTCCAGGTGCTTTTGCGGTTGACGGGATTAGAGTGCCTTGGTGACTCACAGCTCTCCTGCCTGACAATTATTCGTCTGAGGAGCTCAAAGCAATTACTGAAGCCTTAAACAAACCTTTTCTGGGTGCAGGAATCTCCATGACACTATTAGCATTTTGACAGGGAGTGCGAGGCTGCTTGAATCACTGCTGGGGAATGCGTAGCAAAGCCGTTAAAAAGACCATTTGCTTGAAGTTGGGAAAAGCGTAAGAAGGTATTTTCATATAACTCAAAATAACACATATCTTCGCTGATATTTTACAGAGAGGGATCGGCAATATATTTTAATAATATAATAACAGTTCCGGGGGGGAAAATGTATTTTTGGATGAAAAGTGAGAATAAAAAAACCCCTGTTTTGAGAATTTAAAAATGCTTCAAGTTTTCGAAACGTGAAACCTGCCAGAAGGACGTTTCAAAAGGAATTCAGTTCTTCATGGGAAATGTTTGTTCCTTTTGAAAAGATGATTCGCCTTCAAAAACTGCTTTTGGACAACCCTGATCGGATGTTTGTGTCTGAAAGCAAATGCAAAGGAGACTTGGAAAGGGGAACTGTGTCCAATCCCAAACACGGTGTAATCTATAGGAGCGGTTTTGTTTAAAGCGAGCTGGGGATATGTTCCCATTGGTATTTGGTGCTTAGACTGCACCAGCTGGGTTACAAAAATGGAGCTTACAACTCTGGTGCATCCCTGGCTGTCTGCCTTACGCTCTCAGCTTGGCACTTGTGGATCGTGGACCATATTCTTCTAGATCTTGGAAGTGCAAGGGTCTTGCAAGTTTGGGGATTTTGCTAGAAATGCAGGTCTGGGAGAGTTTGGAAGTCAAATGGAACCTGAGCTGTGAACATGGGAGATGCCAGCACTGAAGCAAGGGACTGAAGTTGATTTCAGTGTCTTCCCTACTGTCACCTGTTGAGTCACAGGAAGGGCTGAGAACACATCCCAACTCTCTTGTCCCCTTTAGCCCAGCCAACACAGACTTCAGATAAAGGTGGTTACACTGCTCAGCACAACCACTTGAGTACGAAACTCAAAGCAGAGGTCGCAAGCTGCACATAAAGAGCAAAATGAGGGGAGGTGCTCACTGCAAGTCCCTTACATGTCTTTTCTCAGCAAACCTTGCATAGCCAGCAAAGAGGTTTTCCATGGTGTGATGATGAGCTAACCACGTAGGATGCAAAGTGTCGCACAGATAAGCAGCCCTAATTACTACTTACCTAGTAAATGTCATATTTTGTCAAATGGGCTGTAAAATGTATCATCCTAGCTAAGCTAGAGGAATACTGTGAGGTGTTAGCACAGAGATTTCAATGCTCAACTAATTAAAAAAAAAGTAATCTCTCACACTCCTGGGGGATTTGATTACTTTTTTTATGAAGGCTGGAGGTATCACATAATTTTCAGGTGATGTAATTTACCTGACCTATTTGGTGGCTCCATATTAATGTTTCTTCGTGATGGATTTACAATAAAGCTTCATTATTAAAGACTTCAGAACAAGATTTATTATGATCTTGTTTCTTTCCATTCATTATTTCGTTCCTCTCATTTGGAAGTGAGTCAGGACCCCTGGGGCGCTTTTCTTGCGCCTCCCAGTAATCTGCACACTGCTCTGGAGGAGACTTATGGGTTTGACCTCTCTGTTTTGCAATTTAATGCATTGCAGAATGGGTGAAGGGATAAACCACTTCAGAGTTTCACGAGGGTTACGTAATTTATCTAAGCGCACAAAGAACCAAAGCTGAGACAGGGTAGCAAAACGCTCAGAGTTTTTCAGTTGGTACATACTGTTATTCATGGTCATCTTTCTCCTCGCCGTTCCAATCCCAAATCCACTGTCTTTAGTAGAACTGACTGCAGTCGGACTTGGTTCATTTGAAAGATTTCAAAGGCACCACATATGGTTGGGCACCCAGCCACCATTGAGGGCACTGGGAGGTTATTCATTAATCCCCATTTGTATCTTAAAGAAAAACCTATAAAATCCCCGAGCTGAGCATTTCTTTCAACAGTAAGGGTTTGTTTGGGGTTTTTTGTTGTTGTTGTTTGATTGGTTTTTCTGTTTGGGTTTTTTTTTTGTCTACAATAGAGACAGTTCCATATCAGAATCAGAGCATAACATTCAAACTTTTTTTTCCCCCTAGAACAAACTGTTACGGAGGAAACTGCAGACAGATTTCTATACCTGTCTTAACTTCAAAGGTTAGAAATGAGCCCAAACCCCACTGCATACTTTGTTTCATTGATTGCCAAGGACAGAACATCCTTAATGCGTTGTATTAAATAAACATGGAAAACTAACCAGAGATTTTAATTTCTGCAGAGATAATGACAAAAGTTTATTGACCCAAGGGTGATACTAATGGAGTTACTATGGCACATCAATAGCTGTGACCAGGCTTTTTATAGGACACTGGGAAATGTACTCAATATTTTGATGTCTCAGTTGGAGATGAGCTTTCCTAAAGACCTGCTAACAGAAAATGTGCTTTGTTTGGTCCACTGCGAGACTGCCTTTAGATGCAGGATTACCCACCACTTTCCACCAGCACAAGTCCCAGCCATCAGGACAAAGCAGTGAATATTTCAGGTGGTGCCAGATACCAAACTTCATTCTCTCTGTACTCTGAGCACATGGAGGAGAGATGCTACACAAGGCTGACAATGCAACATGCAACACAAATTTAATGAGCCAAAAGTGTTCTCCACAGCCTCTGCCTAGGTCATTCCTTGTATCAGAGTACCTCTCTGTGGTAGACAAAGCTATTTTTCCAGTGCAGGGCTGTCCCTCTGTGTTATGCTCATGGAATAAGAACTCTTTCTGTCACTGGACACACTATCTATTAAAGAGGTGAGGTGGTCCTGAAACACCATCCCTGCAGTAATTAATTGGCTACTGCTCTAAAGCAAGGTAGCAACATTTTGAGGAACATTATCAGCTGTCCTGCTTGAATTAAGAATTCATAAGGGCACAAATCATTCCAAAGGCTTTGTTTTGCTTTGAGTTATACTGTATACAAATTATCTGAGCAGAGAAGCTGATTAATGACATAGAAAGAGAGAACCCAGAAGACAATACATCTCTGCTCTATCTAATCTCTTCTACCTTCCAGTTTGCCTGCCTGCTTGCAGGACTGTGGAATGGAGAGAAAAACCACATACTCAAACTCCTGCCCCAGGGCCCTTTGCCGTTTCTCTCTGTCTCACTGGTGTTATGATAAATATATACAGAAGTAAAAAGCTTTCAGTTCTGAGGCCAGAGGAAAGCAATAGTCATCCTCAGCATCATGTCTATTGTGCTCGGTACTTGCATCGTGGCAGGAGGCTGCTTTACCATGTCCTAGTAACCTTACATTTGCACCAGGACTTCATTGCATTTTCAAGAAGCAAGATGGATGTGATTAGCCTCTCTTTGTCCTGCAGTCCATTAGATAACAAGATTTCTACTTCCCCCCCCACTTTTAAGATACCAGGGCTCAGCTTTCCAAGCAATGGTGATAGCAGTTGGCATGAGCTGGAGCAATGGATGGGACAGAAGTGGCATGAGAGTCAGATGTGCCTTTGTCAGATGTGCTAGATTATTCATTTAAGCATTTACGAGGCCAGACACGTCTTCCCAGCATTGTTAGACTGGGATGTGGGCTGTGTCTCCCAGACAGGCCAAGCACAGCTTAACACCAGTGTCAGGTGTGCCTTTCCAAATTCCCCATGGCTCCTTCTCTTGTGTCCTCAGAGGAAGACAACCTGAATAGTTATGCCAGGAGACTTGCAGAAGCATATGCTCAGAATACAGCCTATGGATCTTTTTGATGCATACACTTGCCTTTGGAAGAAATAGAGAGTTGGTGTCGCTTGAAATTGCTTGGCTATAGCCTTTCCTTGGCTGCAGCTACGAGTGGCTGTCTCTTGTCTCATGGCATATTCACACCCTGGGCAGACTGCAGATGCTCTGCCCATTGGTAGTGTGGTTTTCAGGCGAGCCTGTAACCTCAAGGTGTAATAGTGAGTGTTGCAAAATCTGTTTCTGTGACCACTCTTGCCCAGTGCTGTAGGTACAGTGTTCACCAAGCGCTGGTGAAGCTGTTGGGGCTCTGCCTTTTCTGGACCAGCTTTGAACATCCATGAAGTAGAAGCCTGCATCCTTTGACAGCCTGCAAGGAAGCAGTGCTGGTTGTGAGCCTAGAATAAAAGCCAGGGTGAGGGGAAGATGTGCCTGGCAGAGTCACTGCAAGCTGCCTCTGTCCTGCCTGGAGCCTGAGGACCGCAACTGGCAGAGCAGTAACTGCGTTCAACAGAGGGATGTTCCACAGCACCCCTGGAGTGGGGCAGAGCCTGGGGGTGTTGGAAAGGAGCTCACAGCCGCAGGACAGGTGGCAGAAACATCCTGGGATGATCCAAGAGGCCTTTGACATGGCCAGTGGGAACAGAAAGTTATAACCTATCAGCCCTCCAGCTTTTCTCGGCAGCCCAGCAACTCACCTGGTATAGGGGTAAGCGCAGCTGAGTCAGAGCTTGGACTCTGCCCAAGGGCTGAGGATTAGAGAGGAACTAATTTCAATGAATGTCTTCTCATTTGTTTGTTTGTTTGTTTGCTAAAGAATCTTTTCAAGCAGAGGAACAAAGATGTTTTGACTAATGAGGTTTTTTTGCAATTTTTTACTAATTTTAGTTCTAGGCTGACACAAGTGTATGTTTTTACTGCCCAAAGCAAGAACACTTTTGAGGTAAAAGAAAAGATGAGGGAAATTTTTATTTTTCATTCCAAACTCGAATCGAAGCATATCTCAGAATGGTGGAATAACCTTTGAAATGGAAATCACAGAGCCCTCCCATTCCCACAACTGCTGTCACCCTTCAGTTAGCACAGGCAGCAGGGTGAATAAATATGTCCCCAGCCAATCCAGCCCATGGTTTACCAAGTACCTCAGTCTTCTGAGGTGTTTAAATCCAGGCTGAACAGATGTGTGGTGATTGACACAGGGAGGGTTGGTACCTCCTAGCAGTGGGGTGAACTGGATGACCTCCTGTGAGCCACTCCATTTGCCTGTGAGTCATCACTGGTGATTTAACCTACTGCAGCACAGGCCACTGAGTTGAGATCACTGATTAGAGCCACATTGGCTTTCCAATGGTCTTGCATGCCATGACCCAGCCTGCCTTGGTTTATCTCATGAGGATCAGCATGATCACAGCGCACAATGTGCTCTGGCTGCAGAATGATCTATGGAGCAGCTACTTGAGTTAAATTAAGCTCACAAAATGAGCTTTTCAGTGGGAACAGAGCAGAGCTGCGTGGACTGGAATTAGACCAGACCAAAAGCATCGAGGGAAGAGGCAGAGCTTATTTGCAGAACTTAAAATGAAATCACAACATACCTCTTTCCTGAGCCGCCACAGGGATCTGAGCTGGAGCCTCTGACCTACAAAGTACAAATGCAGTTTGACACCATTCTAGGTGCCTGGAGAGACCAGAATTGGGCATATCAGTGTGTAGTACGAAATCAAAGAAATAAATCTGCTAACAAATGAGAATTGCAAGAATAATTGATTCGGAAAGAGTAACACAGCAAACAAAGCTCAACAAGTTTATTTCTGCAGAACATCCTTACCTCCGAAGAAGACCATTTGGAGGCTCATGAAAAAAACCAAAGGGGGGAGAAAGGTGCAGAGAAAGGTGACCCTCAACCAAGACCCCAATTTCATATCTGTAGAGGAGCTAACAAAAGGTACATGAGATTTAGAGCAGAATCCAGATCTGAGTGTAGAAGGGGATGGTTTCTAAGAAGTTAAGATGGGAAAAAAGAGCAGGAGAAGGGAGAGAAGGAGGTGGAGGGAGCACCCAAGACGTTCAACAGCCCTGAGATGGAGAAGTGCCAAGCTGCAATAGAGTTAACAAGAGAAACTCAGGGAAAGTGGGAAAATGATAGAGGGAGAGAGAAAATAGCAGATGGTTCCAGGAAACAGAGACAGTGTGTTAGGCAACCTTTCTTCTAGAGTCTAGGCCAGTATGGTCATTGCTTGTAGAGTACTCTGATAACAGGGGAGAACAAGTCAGTGGCTATTCAAAGATCTCAAAACCTCAAAAATGTTCCAACTGGGAAACAAAATCTTTGCACAGTCTTCCAGCTCTCAGACCTTGCTGGACTCTGCCTACCCTCCAACTTTGCAGTGACCATGGAATCACACATTATTCTTTAGGCTTTCTTTTAATGAATATAATTAAAAATAAGAAAACTGTATCACCTCCAGTCTAATGGGGCAAGGGCAGCTGATAATCTTCATATGGGGTAGCTGAATTAACTACAGAAATAATAATCAAAAGTGATCTTTGCAGCTCAGAGGCAGTAACTGAAAGACCACAGGGGAAGCCAAAGTCAGATAATATCTCTCCGATTTAAAATTAAAACAATTGATCATTTGTCCTTGCTAGAATTTATAGCAAAACAAATAAGCCTGCATTATAAAACTGAAATTCATTGTCTAGATCTGGCCAGATCCAAATCTATGGGGTCTCTCAGGACTCTTGTGGATATTTATTACGGTTCAATGAATTGCATTTTTCAGTACATAAAATACAGATATTGGACAATTGAAAAGTAAAAGTCATTCTAAAACTGCTGTTTTGTTTTGGGTTTTTTTTGTGTGTGAATTAGGAGTTTCCAGAGCGGGTGGAACTATACGCAGCAAACAGCCTATCTCGAAATGGGCAGCAGTGTCTGTAAAGAAGGAGGTGAAATTTCAGGCAGCTTTTGATGTAGCAATTAAAATCAAAGAAACTGCATCTTCTCTTCTGTGCTTGAGGTGGGGAAAGCAGCTGCTCTCAATGTTCAGCACCATCAGCCACTCATTAGCTTCTGTTTAAGCTTTGCTGTTAGAAGTGTTGGGATTGCATTTCTCTGCCCCTGTTCCTACGTGGGTATGTGCTTCTTAGTAAGTGTCAGTGCGTTACCATGGGCAGAGCTCACACCAGTGTACACTTCCCAGCCTGAACTGGGAACTGCTGAGTTCCACAGAGCAAAGAGGGATGTGGTCGAAAACTGCTCAGCTTTTGCAGTAAGGGCACAGTCACCTTCGTAGCCTTTTAGAGAGTGTGTGATTCATTTGCTTTTGAAAGCCCCGCTCTAGATAAGGATCCCTGGAGAAACCAGTGGG
This sequence comes from Actenoides lindsayi, assembly GCA_025331215.1. Classification (NCBI taxonomy): domain Eukaryota; kingdom Metazoa; phylum Chordata; class Aves; order Coraciiformes; family Alcedinidae; genus Actenoides; species Actenoides lindsayi. The sequence goes on along the minus strand of WTSP01023206.1, from coordinate 4,244 downwards.
GTCACTGCAGCTCCAACACCAGTATTGCTCTTGGCCCCTGAATCCCTCCCAGGACAACTTATGATGATGGTCCATGGTTACCCTTTAAAGTACAGTGAGACAGACTACTCAGACTTTCAGTACTTGATACCTCACGTTGTTCTTTTATCTCCTGAAGTGCAGCAGGCTCTTTAAAAATGGACTAATGTAGAATTCCTGCTTCATGCTTTATGGTTTTGTTCCTCAGGGTGAAATACTCCAGCTTGGTGCTACCAGGCTGCTAATGTAGTTCCTGGTCTTGGGATCTCACAAGTGTTTGTCTCTCCTGCTGGCTGAAGCATTTGGGCTTGGCCCTTTGCATGCGCCTCTACCTCAGCATTGTGCTTGGCATGGGAATAGAGCTGACCCCCCACGTGTTGTTCTCATAAAACAGAATAAAAATATTACGGAGCTCACTGGGAATATGGCACCAAAATGCTTTTTGAAGGGAATAGCAAAGGAGAACCTCAGCGTAAAGTCTGGGTTCAGTAAAATAAAGGGCAGCAGAGTGTATCTGCAGAGCATTTGAATGCAGCCAGATAACAAGGAATTAACGACCCAGAACTCAGGCAGATTTGTTATTGCTATAAGCAATTTCCCTGTTGTATTTAATCTCTTCTTGGATACTGATGCATCCTTAAAGTCTGCACGTTTATGCAGGATGGGCATTGTCGTTCTTCCCGGGGCTGCCAGGACCAAAGGTGCTGCCTCCAAACTGGCATTTCCCTGCCTATGGTTGTAGAACAGGACTTTGGCACAACAGGCACTGGGGAGGGGATCTGGCTCTCTGGCAAGCAACCGGTTATTCACTTTCAATTGGAAGCCTGGTGTTTTGTGTTTAACAATGTGTTTCATTTCCAATTCAGGATTTTTATTTAAATGACAATTGAAAGATGTTTTATAATGAGCTAGCTCTGAAACAAAATGAAAATGATTTCCCTTGAAGGACGTCAAAATGAAACTTTTCATTGGGAGTGGAGGGAATTGCTTGTTTGCTTTTCTTGCTAAACAGATAGTTCAGCAAAACTAAGATGGCTTAATAAAATATTTTTCATTCTGCACTTTAAAAAAATAATAATATAAATCAAGGACTTGCCAAATGCTGCAAATATCCTGGACCCTGCCAGCTCCACTGCATTTAACAAAGATACTTCCTAGCACTTTTAAAATCCCAAACACATTTCCTTTCTTCTGCTTCTCAACTCTGTAACTCCAGTTCCTTTGCCGCCTCTCAGAGCTCCTTCTTGGTCAGGTGGTAGAGCTTTTCAGATCTGCTGTGTTGTAGGGAGAGGTGAACGTGCCAGCTGCATGGGTGCACAGGCAGGACAAGAGTGTCCTTTCGATTTGAGCCGTATCCATGTGGCATTGCAGCAGAGGATTATGAGATACAGCAGATGGGGGAGGCACCGTTGGTGGGTCCCCTGACTGACTATGCATTTCCCTGGCAGAGGGAAGGGGATAATTCTCATAGCCATATAGAACAGGAGTATCTCCTTAGCAGCGGTGATTTTACACTTGGGCAATCCTCAAAGTCAGTAAGACTGGAAACAAATCCAGGGAGTGATTTTTTGAAAAGCTATTTTGCCTTCTTTAAATTGTTTCATCATCTGCAAGAGGGAGGAAGTGAAGTGCAAGAGCAGTTCTAAAGTGATTGTAAAGAATCAAGTATGTTAAGGGAATTCTGCTTATGCAATATCTCATCTGTTATGAAGTGGTGGGTACCTGCCAGTGCTGTCAAGCTGGGAACAGGCACTAACATGATGCTCCATCCATCCGTCCATCCAGGTGATTTCTTGACAGCCAGGTAAAGCTCCCTACCCTGCCTCCACCCCACTCCTTCTGAACACAGAAACAGTCCTGACTGATGTGGTACAGCTGCAATATAGAGGGGTGGGGAATTACTCTGCTACAGCTGTGGTGATAGAGGGCAGGGTTAACCAACAAGTACCCCTGGGTGGAATCAATCAATCAACGAATCAATCACATCAGCTGCATCAATTGTATACTTTATTATCTTTTTTTTTCTTCTCGTTTCCTGATTCTCTTTTTTGGCTATGGTTATGCAGATGCTGTTGGCCTTGCATAGCTGTGCTGCCCAAAAGCCCCCCAAGACGCCCCTCAGGTTACATGTGAAGTTCCATTTCTCATGGGTTCTCTGAGAAACTATTTCTCACATTGCTGCCCCTTAACCATCCATGAAATCCGACTATCCTTCACAGGGCTATCTGTAAATTTTGTCATGACTCACAAAGCAATGCAACACATCCAGCCATGGGTTGTGTGATACCCATCTGCTTTCCAAACCCTCTGCAGCTCGTGTAACCGTAATCCCAGTCAATAGGCTTCTGCCTGCAGTTCTCACAGCTTCTTGAAATGGTGCAACGAAGGGACAACTATCTGCACAGCTACACGTGAGGCAAAGGCTTCCTGACAGATACTCATGAGTAGAGTATGAAGAAAAACTCTCTGGTTGCAGTAGAAAGCAGTTTAGCATCTTCCTGTGCGGGCAATCATACTTAGACTATTGTATTTAATCGCTACTTGTAGACCAGGGGCAGGACACAATGAAATATCTTTTGAGATGTGCTGTAATCTGGGTCTTCAGGCAAGGTAATGGGATGCAGTCACCTTGGGATGGAGGACTAACTGCTTTTATATATTGCAGTAGCCTAAGTGACATCAGTGAGTATACCTTACACTGAAACCTTTGAGAGAGGAGAGTCAGGAGCAACAACTGCCGTTAAATTCAAAGTCCGCACCCAGTGACTCAGGGAAGTAAGTAAAATATTAAATGAAATACTTCAAAGCTCACTATGCTCCTTCAAGAAACCTCAGCAGCATTGTGCTGTCAGGCTGTCCTCGAGCAACCAGGGCCGGGTGAGTTGTACTGGGAACTGACCCTTCCTGACCCTCTTCGACTTCAGCCGTTGTGCTTGATCAGCATTTCCAAGCACTGCCTGCCAGAAAGCCAGAGGGACCACGCTAACCACTGACTCTGAAATCTTACAGTCAAACCAGAGAAATTTCTCCTTATAGTATCTGCAACAATGCTGCAGCTCTGCTGGAGTGAGGACAGCTGTTTTGTTGGATTATCTGGGTTTGATTTAAAGTCTTTGATGGAGACTCAACAGCGTGCCCAGATTATTTATTCCATCAGTGAGTCTCCTCCACTTGTGTATGTTTGTGCCATCCTTGAAGAAATAGCTCTGTTTTCCAGTTCCAACTGCTGGCTTCCATGCAGCCTTTTTCTACTTGACAAAGTCGTGTCTTCACTACCAAGCTCTCCTTCCTGTGTAGTTGTCTGCAGACTATCTTTGGCTCACAGCACCCCTTCTGCTTTGATAAATTCAGCAATTTAACTCACATTTCTCACTAGAAGTGTGTCCTCCAGACCATAGCATGCTCTCAGAGCAGGTGCCACCACTGTGAGCACCACAGGTCTCATACTGTACCCTCCACACCAAAACACCAGTGCTCACTGGAGTGTGCTGCCCAGGACCATCTATATGGGTTGGCTGTTTCACACAATGGACCACACCTGCCCATAGCATGACCTAAGTGCTCCTGTTCCACACACACACCAAGTCCTTTTTCTACTCACACACTCTAGTGCTTGCTGCTTCATTATATTTGCTGAAGACACACCCTAAAGCACTGAATTCAGCATCACATGAGGGGGAAAAAAAACCCCAACAAACAAAAAAAGAAACAAAATAGCTGGAGCTTTCCAGCCTGAGTTTATTTGTAGTAGAATAGGGATTTTCCCAAGGCAAATAATTTTAAGGAGAGTTTTGCCTCAGTTGATGGATTTCTATGAGAAAAGGTTTCAGCGTGGTGAACTGACATCATCCCAGGAATAAAGTCTTGCAAAAAATATTGTGTATTGGAGTATTGTGTTCAGTTCTGGTCTCCTCAGTTCAAGAGGGACAAGGAAATACTGGAGAGAGTCCAATGGAGAGCTACAAAGATGATTAAGGGGATGGAACATCTCTCTTATGAGGAAAGGCTGAGAGCCCTGGGGCTGTTTAGCCTGGGAAAGAGAAGACTGAGAGGGGATCTTATGAATGTTTACAAATATCTGAAGGGTGGGTGTCAAGTAGAAGGGACCAGTCACTTTTCAGTGGTGCCCTGTGACAGGACAAGAGGTAGTGGTTGCAAGGTGAAACACAAGAAGTTCCACCACAGCATGAGGAGAAACTTCTTCACTGTGAGAGTGACAGAGCCTG
>WTSP01023205.1:0-74462 GCA_025331215.1 Actenoides lindsayi | reverse complement strand
CGGGGGGGGGGGGGGATAAAAAAATCAGAAGCCACACTCATAAATAATGGATTTTCCTATGCAAGTTGTTTAGCTGTAGGTAACAGTCTGCAACAAACATTCAGGAATACACTGGTTATTAGCATTACTATTATTTACACAGAAGGTCTTAGAAAGTCAGGACCAGAGGACACAACAAGAGTATTGCAAGTATGAAACTTTGGAAATTGCAGAGACAAATAGTAAGAGAGATGTTTGTTTGTCTGCTTAACTTTGTTTCCATCTTATTTTTACCAGTTTTCATGGTGAAGATCACACTGAATATAAAAAATATCTTTCCTGATAATTACATTCCATGTATATAAGAAAAGTTAGAACAACAATATCTACAGTTCATACTCAGCCGAACTCTTAAACAAGTCCTACATTGTGCACCACTGCTCATTTAACATTCCCTCCAAAAACAAACCTAAGCAAAAAAAAAAAGTTCAAAACTGTATTTTGTAAAATATCTTAATGGGTGTTCTGTCACTCCATGCCGTAAAGACTATGTGGTCTCATTACTTCCATCTCAACAACAGCATATTGTGTCCAGCAATACAGTGTTACTGCATTGACACAGTGAGGCATTGCAGAACAGCTGGAAAAGCCTCAACACAAAACAGTGATTCCTAGGAAGAAACTACTTCCTTCCTAAAAGGAAGCTGAATACTAGTGTTAATTTTGTATTACAATGGCTATTGTATAACACACAGAACTCTGGTTCCCTAAATCTTATTATTTCTTTCCCATAATTTATATTCAATTTTTAAATCAAAATAGACACTTGAAACATCAGGAAATGTAAGTATGGAAAAACCCCAAACCAACTGTGCATCTGTCAATTACTCTTCACACTGAAGATAGCAAAATTGGTTCCTTAGAATTAAAATTCTCATGGCAAATAACTGCACTGTCATTTCTAGTGCCACGGTACGTAATATTGAATACATTGCAAAGCAGACAGTAGTTGATCATATACTCAAGGAAAAAACACCTAATGTGAAAAGAAAACACAAGAAGCTACTGATTCCTCAAGTCACCAGCATTTTTTCAGTAGTGCTTCTACTATGTACAATTTTACCTTTTCAGAAACATGGTATAAACAACAGGATTTTTATCACATATTTTCCTTGTGCTCTAGCATCCAAAATCTAAGGGAATTTTAAACATGCTACTGCAGGCTTTTCATCAGAAGAATACACATCTGATAAGATAACTGGTAGTACTTTCTGTTCAGCACTACTAAAAAGAGATAGTTGACAAGTTGAATATGGAAGAAAAAAAAGACAGTTGGGAAAGCAGTAGTTTTACAGGGTTAGACAGTGCTTCCTCTAATATGTTATTTTAATCTATGTAACTGCTTTTACCATTTCTTAGCATTTATAGACCAGATTAAGAGACACAAATACGTATTTCCAATTGGTTCAACCACTTGTTCCTCTTTTCCTTTCAGAACAGATCACCACTGGAATAATGATTTATATATTTTAAGTCACACCAAATGCAGCTAGTGTCACCTGGATCAAGACAAAGTGGACAGACTGCCAAGAAACAAGCCTCAAGCTGGTATAAGCTACAACAGCTTTGGGGAAGGGTGGAAGGACATCAAGATTTTGGCACCTGATTCAACAGTCTCTTAAGTGGATGTTTTTAGTCTCTCCCGATCATGGGTACAGAAGACAGATTTATACTTTTTTTACCAAGTACAGGATATGCTTTATCTCTGGGTAGATATAGTACAGTTATAATTGAAATTTGTAACTGAAATGTATACTTAATGCTGAAAGTATATTGGTACTTGCTAAACAAGCTTATGAAACACAGATACACACTATAAGGTTAAAAAAAGATAAAAAATCCTAATACAAAACATTCAGAGCTAAATTATTGATAACCTCATTCAGACTGAGTAGTATCTTCATTTACATGTACTCCCCTTATCTGTACTGTTTGACACAACTTAGACTATGGAAATCCCATTCTAATACTATGTTGGTGCTTGCCAATTATGAGTGGCCACTTAATATCAGCCTCCTTCAGAGCTGACTAAAAACTTACAAAAACATCGGCAAAGTAACAGTTCAGAAGACAACTGTTCCACAGAGCGACACAGAACAATCTGCATGGCTGGCCCAAAGCAGCTGCTTTGTAGATTGAGATAAAATTGCTTCTTCTATATTGGATGAATTCTTGGCTCATACATATGAAGTCCACAGCATGGAACGACTATCTAACTGTTGCTGCAACAATGCCAAAACATATTTATTACCATGGACAACAATAGAACATCCAGTCTGAAGAGTTAGCAGCTTAACTCAGAGAAGCCAAACACTCTATTTAGGATGGCTGCACTGTACAAAAAATACTCCGCATTTGTGGCTTGCTTTCTTGATTCACCTCAGATTCATGGCCTCCAGAGGCATGTCATTATCAGGTATCCTTCTGTAGATGGAATAAGCTTTAAAATATGATGTGGTTTTCTTACAGACTTTGAAACAAAAAGGAAAGGAAAACAAACTGTCAGAACTGGCAATATCAGCAGCATTCATGTGTGTCAGTTTGTACAGTCATGAATCAGAGGCCTGGGAGAAGAGGATTTCAGTTTTTATTAGCACCTATCCTAATAGCTGTCCATTTCTGAAACTGTAATTTATTTTCAATTAGTTCAGTGAACAAGCTTTCATAAAATGTGTTGATCCTTTAAGATATTTAATTAACTAATAATAAGAAATGTTACAAGCAATCAAACAGATAAATACATTTCTTCCACAATTTATCAGTTGGATTAATGCTCAGCTTCTCTGAAATATTTGCATGAACCTCAAGGCTTTATCTTTTACTCAAATGCTGCACCAAGATGCACCCTTTATGAAATCTAATATTCTAGCTTCAACTTCAAATTTTCCATCTTTCCCAGAATAAACTCAAAGAGATCAAAACAGTGGAGAGACAGCCATTGAAACTGCTGGGAACCCTACAACTGAAAAACTCCACTGCTCAAATTGATTTGTAAACAACCATAATGCAAAGCAGACATTAATTTATTGGTGCACTGTAAACTCCTGGCTCATCAGGCCAGGCTCTGGGCTGTGTAAAAAGCATGTGGAAGAGTCAGAGAGGTCACTGCCCCAGCTGCAGCTCATTTCCACTGCACGTTCTGAGGGTCTGCACAATCACTGGCTCTAACCAACGCACTTCAGACACTCCGAACAGTATTCCCCACATCTGTCTCTCCCAGACAAACATGACAAAAGACAGACATGAACACAGATTTGTAAAGCCTTATAACCAACCTATTAGTGCAACTAATTCACAACATTTGATTAGACTGTACATTGTTTTCTGCTGCATCTGCAGGACCTGAACCATCACCATTGCTGTTGTCAGGCAGGAGAAAATCCATTCATTCAAATCCCTCAGAGATGACATATTTTGCCATTCTGAAGCAGGGGAGGAGGGCATTGTGGCACAGTGCAGAGAAGCAGACTGAAAATTCAGTCAGCACATTCTCCCTTCCACATTCTGCTTTCTGGCAACCTCTCTATCCATCTCCGCTGCTCAAACATCAGAGTCTCGGCAATACATGCCAACCACGCTCTTTGCTGTACCTCATCTGAGAGCCTGCAAGGCTCCAGTACAATTTGTTGAGAGTCCTTCAACTACCAAATTTGAGTAAAATTCCTAACACAGCCACTGTAGTTGGTAGGGGAACCCATTCCCTGTGCTTCTCAAGTTCCTGTGCATTCTGCAATAAGCAGCAAGAACCCTGTCCCTTCCCTCCCAGACTGGCATAACAAGGTGGCAGCTGTTCTTTTGATGAACATTTCACTTAAGAAAAAATACTTCTTAATGTGACACTATCAACACAGCCCAAGGACCATATATGACAGTCAATTGTATGAAAAGTATTAAATCTGTGCAGGCATAGGAGAAAAAGACAACAGAAAATGGACCAGCTGCTACAAGAATTTTCCTGACCAAAGATGACAAGACTATCTGCTTCACTGTAACTTTTGCTCTCCTCATCCTTTTTGCTACACTACGGCATTCAAATAACTCACTAGATTCTTTCTTCCCCAAACCTGTTATAAATGCTGTGTCTCTGTGATTAGAAAAGCTGCAAACCTAGCATTCTCTTAACCCAGCAAGTCTGTTTCTCCAGACAAAAAAGAAGTGTGTTTCCCAGCTTTGGGAAAAACTTGTTTTTCTGATGAAAAGAATATTTTTCATGGCCCTCAGAGGTTTCATGGCTAACAGAAGCTATTTTTGCTCACTCAAGTAGCACAACTTGTTCCCATTGTGGAGAAAAGAAAACTAAGGGAGTTCAAATGGCATTTACAGCTGCCTTGGGCAGGCAGAGGGGATCTGTAGGAATCTCCACAATGGCTTTATGTTTCACCTCCTCAGAAGGTGAAGGGCAAAGCCAGAAAGGAGGCTGTACCAGAGTGCCATGCAGAGCATCCTCACCACAACCCAAGTCTAACAGCATCAGCTAGCATTCCTCAGGTGTTTAAGCAGGGAAAAGGAGAAAGATTAATGCGGTATTTTCAGCTGGTGAATATGATCATGATCTCTCCACAGAAAATTCAGACCCATGACTTAGAAGAATGGAATATACTTTTTTAGTGTTTTTTCTTGGTTTTTCTTTTGTGTTTTTTGTTGTTGTTTCTGTTTGTTTTGTGTTTTGTTCATGGTTTTGGTTTTTAATTTTGGGGTTTTTTTTTAATTTCTAGCTTATACTGTTGCTTTGGACTCACCTCATTAAGCCACAAAGAACATATTACCAGTTAGGAACTGAGATGAAAAAGTTTTGAGACTCCCAAATCACTTTCTACATTAGTCACAGGGATGAAAAGATGAAAGTTACTCATATTTGTAAACATATTCAACTGAAGTTAATTTTCTTCTAGAATATCAGGGCACCTATAAAGGCTATACCAAAAAGAAGCGCATACATTTTTGGCCTAGGATTTAATCTTCTATATTTAAGCCCAATTTGCCAGCTTACAACACTAGTTTGGCTAGAGCAAACATTAGATTTTTAAGCTTTATGGAACTAATTTACAGTATAAGGCAGGCACAGACTTGATCTCCTGGTAGCAAAATTTTATGTTTCCATTTCAGCAATACTGCCTAACACAATAATATCAGGTCAGCAAATCTTAAATATAAGTTAAGCTAACATGATCCATTGCCTTATAAAGCAAGAGTACCCTGTGGAGTCATGCTGAATATGCCAAGTGATTTTTCAAAATTTAATCATCCTAAATGTCAGATAAAGGTGCTTTTGCTGTCATTCTATAAAAAACAGGGAAAAAAAATAATTCTGAGTGTGCCTTCAAGTTATACAGAAAATTGATCAAAAATAGCTATGTTAAAATATCAATCCGCTGTTTGTTAAATGTAAAGAAGAAAATATTGAAATGTTTTATTGCAAAATAAAGAATTACATATTTTTTCCAATAAAGATCACCAGTTTTCATATCAATATAGATATTACTGTTTCCTTTCAAGACCAATTTATCTTTTGATGTTGCCTCTACAGTAGATGTACTACAGTGACAGCAATGACATTCCTATAAAAACTTTTAGTACTCTTTCGAATCAAACTTTTGCCAACTTTAATTGTTCAGCTGATCAAATGATCAAGTTGGAGTGTTCCATAAATAAGCTATTTACCAACCCCACTCATGGAATGGGACTGATATGAAGACTATTCACTAGAAGGTTGTACAAGTATATGTGATATCAAAGGCTCAAGTTCTACGTGGCTAAGTAGAAAATACAAATTGAATTATCCTGATGAATTTAAATATTTATAAAATAAAATACAAACTACTATAATAAATAACTTATAAACATTAAAATACCTCCCCTAAAGGCCAGCTTATTTTTCAGCTGGTGATCTGGGGGCTAGGGGTGTATTTCCCAATCATTTTTTACAGTTTCACCTCTAGAAAGGCTGAATATCATAATACAAAGTGGAGTTAAATAACCATCATAACCATTGACACGAGAACCTCTCAGAAAGAAAAGAGAAAGAAATGTTATGGCTAGCTAAATGATTATGTTAACAACTTGTTTAGACTGTGAAGAATAGGCATAGTCTATGAACTGTAAATGATATCTATGGATTTAAATCCACCCATTCTCTTTCCTATTTATACTAAACCTCATATATAAAACATTTATTCACATTTACAGTTTGTACACTACAACATGTATCAAACCTTTCTTTAAAGTGTCATATATCCCGCAACAAATAGGATTTAATTTTAGGAGGATGTCAGTCTTGCAATAAGCTTAAAGTTATAATATGATCTTTTAAAACCTGTAACCTTACTTTGCAATTTTCACACACAAATTAAACACCCATACATATATGTTCTACATTGAAAGCACTGCAATAACATTAGGAAAACTATTTCTGCATCTTAAAGAAACATATGATAGTTACTTATGTAATTTCTTAATCAAAACCATGTACAAGTATATAATTGTCATGTTGTAAAAGTCACCACCTTTTTGATAAATCACCATGGGAATCTAGAAGTCCAGAGGATGAAAAAAAATCAAGGAACAGACACTTAGAGGCTGCCAATTGTCAGAGTAAGCATTTTATTCTGCATGGGAAAGAGTTTATGCTTGACTGAATTTTCTACTAAACCTACAAATTACTTGTCAGTTTATCTTTTCTAAAATTACATTCCTCATTTACTTTATTGCAGCTACACCACTTCTAATATGGATTTACTTGTCCTAATCACTTGTGTCCATATAGATTATCATCTCCATATATTATATTTTTGTTCTGTTGAAATTCCTCTCATTTTCTTAAAACAAGAGAAATCAGAAATATAAAATGGATTAAATACGTGTGTATTATGCAACCACATCTCAACCATTTGACTTAAGATTTCCCATGTCACACGTCTATTATTTAGTATTTCATACACATTTATCCTACCAGCCCATGCTACTCCTTCAGTTTTGGTGACCATCAGACTGATCCTCAAGTTTCTCATTCTTGTTTGACTACTGTGAGGTAACGCATGTGCTCACAAGTTAGCAAGCCTATGCAATTGCTATTTGTAAGGAAAACACTCCTGCCAACCACAAACAGCATCAGTTCCCACCTGACCAGCAATGTCTTTAAAAGCATTAAAAACATAAGAGCAGTCTCATTTAGAAACAAACAATATAACTGAGCAAGATTAAATAATTGCTACACTTACATAAATTTTTACCAATATACACCAGAGAGAGAATAGAAAATATTTCTGAAAAATTAACTTATCATGCCTAACCCTACTCAAGCTTCACTTGGCCTTTGCCTTAAGTTTTGCAATACAAGTCTGTGAGCTAAGCCACGGGACACTGAATAAATAACACTGAACAAGACTTTAGACCCAACCAAGTAAAAGGAAAGGTGAGAGCCTCTAAAGATAGACCACAAAATACAGCAGGAAAACATTCTAATAATGCAAGAACTAGAAAACAATTACTGAAAACACAGAAAAAAATAAAAAAAAAAAATCACAGAAATTAGTTCTTTTTTGAGGGCAGAAAGGATATAAGGTATGACTACATTTCAGATTTGTTAAGAAGTACGGCATAAAAATAATGCCAGAGACCAATTTTTACCAGAAATTCAAAGAAAAGCAAAAAATTGATGAAGGACTGGCAAGCACTTACCCCACGTACACAAAAAAACCCAATATACACATTAAATATTTCCTTTACCTTAAAGCATAAAACAAACTTATGATTTCAAAAGGCTAATGAGAGTGTCTTAAAAAAAAACCCAAGAATGTAAAAAATGGGAGTGACACGTAACAGAAAGAATGAGTCATGCCTCATATTCTGGTCATCTCTACTGTAAGGAAGATCTAGAATGAAGAAAAAGAAAATCCCTAAAGATTCACAAAAGCAACTAAGATTTGAGATTTTTCTTATATAAAGAACACACAATTTTCCTTAAACAACAGTACAAAACTTAATTGCTAGAAGTTTCCTTTTGCTTAGCTCAGAGGACCTATTCACATGACAAGTCAATCAGCTTCCTTGATTGATGCAATCTGCAGCTCAAAGCCAGGGAGAATCATTCCTTCTGGACTAGGTGATCACAAGTGCAACTACTTCATTAGAACCCAGATACCGCAGGGCTTTCCTGCTTATCAACCATTCGGAACTCTCAGCCAGGTAACCTTCTGGGATTTCTCACTTATAGCTTAATCAATGGAATGAAGGCTGTGATGCCAGGATGTAGCCTCACCTGGGACAAATTTTTGAAATATTGCAACAAGTGCTTTAGAAACACAAATAATGCACTTTGGGAGAAAAAAAAATTGTTTGATTGTTTTAAAGCATGTACTTCTGTTATTGCTGCAAATGAGAATGTAAGTTAAAATCTGCATGATTTTGGTTTGGCTTTGTTAGGGTTGGTTTTTTTCCCCCTGTAAAGACAGGTAAACAAGCCAAGTCAAAAAAACAAACTACAAGTAATAGAAAACAGACAGGTTGTAGAGTCTCCCTCTGTGCAGATATTCAAAAGCTGTGTTCTCAGTGGTCCTGCCCGAGCAGGGCAGTTGACCAAGATGACCTCCAGAGGTCCCTTCCAACCTCAACCATTCTGTGAAAATGTATTATGGAGGACTTCAAAAGTTACTCTGTGTTGTTTCTCAATTCTTAGCTTTATCTGGGTCCACTTCAATGACACAACGTGAGTAAAATAATGATTTTTTTCTTCAAGGAACCCACATCCCTCCCTATAGCTGAATTTCTGACTGATGAGCTCCAAAGAAGATAATAAGCAAAATAAAACAAACCACAACTTATTGCTGCTGAGACTATATTCCTTCATTTCTTTCTGATTTGAGTTTTAGGCAAATGCAATTTAATAGAATCACATTGCTCTTTTGTCTCTACCATACTGCACTCATCTCCATGACCCTTTGAGCATTGATGCTGTGTCAAACTACTCCATGAACTTTGCCGAATTTTCTCTACACTCCCCAAGACAAAGTTTTCTTCAGTCACTGGACCATAAAGAACCCCTATCAAAGGAGACTGAATAGCAGGTTCTGATCAGCTACACTCAGCATTCAGTCCCTCTAGCTGGTACTGGCTCTACAGAAAAAACAGAGGAGTTCAGGAGCAAATAAATACCTATCTATTAATAACTCTTTAAGTGCTGCTTTTTGTTGTGTTTGCTTGGGGTTTTTAACTGAATTTTGTACCATTATGATTGTTGGAAGCAAGAAACAACATTCCCATTAAAAAGTAACCTTTATCCAAATATTAAAGTATTCATAAAGATTTCTATATTGAATCTAAAAAAGATTATTTTTTTAAAATGAGCATTTACAGTAAAAGATCTCAACATTTTTTGGTTGAAATCAAGGAAAAGCATTTTTACTTTTGACGACTTCCACAGTCTTTCTCCATATCACTGGTAAATACAGCAGATAATATTTGGCACATTTTGAAGGGCAGCTCAGGAGTCAATGGTCTAGGTCAAGGGAAGACAAAAATGACCATCCTTACATATCTGTGCTGTTGAAACTCATGACCATAATTTCTGCAGGTTTCAAGCAAGCATCAATACCTCCTGTATTTCAATAATTTTCTGAATAGATTTGATTCTTTTCTTACTAGCCGTAGAAGTGTTTTTGAAAGTGTTCTGTGTGGAAAGTAAAACAATGGCCTAAAACCATACATGAGAATTTCAAGTGTTAGAAGCAACTCAAAACTCAAATGAGAGCTCCAAGACAAATGTAACACCCCAGGATAGAATTGTCAGTGAAAAAAACAGTAACAATGTCCATAATGGCCAAGAAAGGAGGTATAAACCAGGGTTTGGACAGAGTTTAAATGCCCTCCTTTAGGCATTTTGCACTGAATGTGAGGGATGCATCAGAAAGACAGGTTCTCCAAACCCAATATGATATTAGGGGATTTGCAATAGAGTTTTACCTTCAGTTTTGCTCTACTAGAGGTGCGTTTTACTCACAGAACTGCTGAAAAATTACTGCTTTTGTTTTCATTATTTCAGAAAGATAGGTATTTGAGAAAAATGGTGAAATTTTCCCCGGAAGACATCCTTTCATCATAATAAAGAACTATTCAGGTATTACATATGGAATGCCTCCCACTCACAGGTGGAGTGATAAACTGGAAGACAGGGGATTTTACATCCAATGGAAAGTATTGCAATTCCTTTTTGGTAATATTTTTTTTTCACAGCCACTTGCTCCATGGTTCAGCAAATAATCTGAGTACAGTTTGTGGTATTATCATCTGGCCTGTTAAGCAGATGTAATACTAAGCACTGCAGGAGGCTGCCAAATTGGCAATCATTATGAGTAAATCTCATAATGGAAATTAATTCTCTAGAAGTCTATTAAATTGTGTAAAATGCCAGTGTGTATATATTGTATCATGCTACGAAAATGTATGTAACAGAAGAAGGATATATAATCCCTTCTTCCCCCTCTGCCTATTTTTCCCTGGGTTGAGGAAAAAAAAAGAGAAAAAAAGAAAAAGCTGGCATAGATGCTGAAGGTGACAAGAGTTTTTGTATCAGCTTTGTGTCCTCTCTACTTTTACCATAGCAACTAAGCTAAATCTTCCTCACTTGGCATCATTATCTTGATAATTTGGCTGTGGAGAGAAGAAATTGTGATTTGAGAGGGTTTTGAAGGCATGCAATTCACCTTCAAATTGGAACCTGTAGTGAAATTCTGAGCTTGGGGTCAGTATAACCATTTCTGGCATGCAGTGGGCATGCTCCCTTCAGGCACCAAATACAGGCTGGCCTACCTCCAGACTAAATTGCAGAGTTCTCCTCAGCTCTCGACATTTTTACAGTCAGCAATCTACCTATGTAAGAAATCAAGGCTTACGCTCATCCTTCCACCCAGGCTGGCATGTCTGCCACACACAGAAACCAGCTCCGGCACCTGTCTGGGGTGGCAGTGCTGGAAGCAGCGCAGCCCCCACACCAGACTGGGGCTTGGATCTCAGCAGTTGGGTTCGCTGAGGTTGGACAGATCAAACCTAGAAAGACATATAACATGAGCTGTCACAAGCCCAGGTTATTCTCCCCTGCTGGGATCCTTTTTCCCCTCCAGCAGAGGATATATTCTGTCAGAGCACCTGCGCAGGCTAGACAAGGATTTCTCAAGGCAGAGCAACACAAAGCCTAATACCTGGACCACTGAGTACCACTCTCAATCTAGCCTCAGTGATTAAACTAGGTAAAGGCTACTATCCAATTTTACTCATTTTCTGCCCTAGAATGGAATTGAAATTCAGGGCAGCTTTGTCTTCTAGCTAAAGTCCAATACTTTCAATAAATTCTGCTCAACCCCAAATATTTTAGGCATAATATGCCAAACATATAGATCAAAACAATCTCCCCTGAGAACAGCTGTTCTTCATTCACCGGGGGAGGGGGAGGGGGGAAGAAAAAAAGGAAAGAAAAAAAAAAGAAGAAAGAAAAAAGGAAAAAAAGAAAAAAAGAGCAAGGTTATTTGTTAAAGGATGATTAAAAAGGCTCATCATATTAACTGAAATAAACAAACCTCATATTTAACTCAAAATAGTTATGATTTCTGACAACAGCAATAACACTAAGTGCAGCTTTAAACTATTCAATAAAAATTGTGCTGGTTTTACAGAGGGGTATTTGAGAGAGGAAAGCTATGTACGAAACAATAAGATTACACCATTTACACAAATAACTTCTGCCTTTCTGTCATCATAGAAATAATGTCATGCATCAATGTGCATAAGCCATAAAAGCAAGATGAAGTAGTCCTAATAATGGAAGATAAGATGGGTTTGTTAGCCATCTATTGGCAATTTTATCTCAAATAGCCGGTTTCAGATTCTGACTTCTGTCTCTATTTCCATTAATGAATATCATATTCACTACAAGACAGGGCTGAAACTTCTTACAAGGGCAAGAATTATCTATAAAAATGTCACTTGTTTATATGAAACATGTAATATATTTTGAAATGATAAACTGTGGAAATCCCAGCCATTTTATATACTTCTAAGACAAAACTTCACAACTTTTCACTTTCAAATAGCATTTTAAAATCAAATTTAACTTTATAAAAATTAGAGTCAAAAAGAATTATTTTAGTCAAGTATTACTAAATCTCCAACCCCCCAGGTGGTATTATTCAAAGTGCTTCTAAAAAAAAAAATATATTTTTTTTAATTTGTTCTTACCTTTTGTTTCAGCAATGAAGCTAAATATCCATTATTTGCCCAGTTCTGCTCTTCTATACTTAATGGTTTTATGGTGCTCTCAGGAATTGACTACAGGACAGTACACCAATTACTATTTGCAACACACTGAATAGTTTGCATGTTTAAATCAGTGGGACCTCAGATTGCTCCCTGGTTCATAGAGGTCACTAACCCACAGTCTAGACTGTGCTGTATGCTAAGCATTCATAGCAGCAATCCTTCTCAAAGGTATAAACCACGTCTAATTGTGAGTGTAGCTATATTCAGAATGCAGTGTGAGATATACCTTATCAAGGATTTTCAATGGAAGTTGTTCACATTATTCTTGGCATTCAACCTTCTTGGCAAGTTTTGCTTATTCTGTCCATGAATGCTGAAATTCTATGTATAGTGATGAGAATTTATGCCCTACATGTAAAAACATTGTTTTGCTATTTGATCTCCCTGCCATGTCCAGATGATACTACTGATAGCTAAATGATTGCAATAATGCTACATTTTTTCCCGCATCTCTGTACTCGATTGACCTTTTAGTATCGCACCAGATTCCTTTGGTTTGCAGAGATCTGGCTTAAACTAGAGACCTGTTATTTCATCTTGTATGTTTTCAACAGAACACTTCCCCCATATCATCCTAAGGCAACAGCTGATTAGTTGTACCTCACCATGGAGAACAATAAGGATAGGAATTTGGATTAACAATGCAGAATACTGCTTCTATTCCTAGCACTTATTGAGACTACTTCAAATTTGGACAATGAATCCTCATGTTGTCATCAACCACCATCAGTTTCTCAACTAGGTCTCATGGTCCTAAATTTTCTAGCAATATAAATAAATATTTTGTTAATTAAATGTGTATAAAGAACAACATTCTTTAAATTTTACCATTAATATGCAGAAGAAAGCAATGCATCAAGATATAATTTCAAGTCAACGGTATTCTATGAGAAGATAGATTATTTTTTAAAAGTCAGTCTCCTTCATCACAATAGCAAATGCAGCACCATGAGTCCCATGAAAATTTTGGAAAGATTTGCTCTCAGAAAGGGTGGTTTCACCTTTCTCTGCCTTTTCTTTGTTCTTATTTTGTCTGACTTTATCTAATCTCTGCTCTGAAAACGTGAATTATTTGCATTTTACATATATAATACAATGATGATTCAACTCTTTTTAGGTCTTACTTCAACTTTTCCTTAGCTCAAATTATTTATTACAGTTCAGATTCAATTATGCATTAAAAAGTTTTAAGTAGAAAGCCCATAACTTTTTCAGACCTGACTTCTAGCATCTAATTCAGCTTTTTCTGACCAATACAGTAGCCATTAATCATCACGCAAAGCACGTCTTTGCTCTTTCTAGTCAAAACGATTCTACAGCACCATCTAGTGAAATGACACCAGCTATCTGCAATTGAATTTTCAATTCCCAATCAATATTGTTTTGCCACTTCCAGTTTCAGAGAACAGGTTTCAAGATGTCGTTTGAACTCAAACAACCAGTTCATGATACACAGTGATGCAAAGTGTCATGGGAACCCATTTTTGCAAGGTCTATCTTCTGCGCTTAGAATGGAACACGTTCATTGCCCACTAGAGAGATGGAACAGTGCCTTAACCATCTCCTTCCCCTCTCCTTGAGGCATGCATTTGGAAGATGCAATAGTACCTGCTAGTTCTTCAGTAGTCCACTGAAGAAGCAGTGCTGTCATCTCAGTGAATGCAGTGATGCCTGGTATCATGCAGGAAGCAGACAAGGACCCTCTCGAACATCGGCATGAAAAGCACTTGCCATCTTGCCTGGCGTGGCCAGTCCAAAGAGGTATGTGCACAAATGCCTTTGGAAGCCTGGTACTGCTTCCTGCGTTGTCACATAATCAAAGCACTCGGACTAAACTCAGTAAGGATTCAGTTTAAGGTTGTTTATCGTAGATTTTACTCATGCAACTTTGTGCAGCCTTAAAATAAAATCTAAAAAGCCACCTACAGGAATCTTAAATTTGCATAGACTACATATAGTATTCAATTTCTTTCTTACTGCAGGTTCTTGACATTGCTCATTAAAAACATAGATACCAGCCTACCAGAGAATGTAAAAGCAAATTGAACAAAGGCCTGAAAATTCCATCCTATTACTCTGAACAAGCAAAGGACAAGAGAAAAAGGGTCCAGGATTTGGTTAATGAGAGTGTTCAATTCCAGCTGCTTTCATCTATTGGCAATCTAACACAAGGCCTACAAGGAAACTGAAGAACAAGTTCTTTAGTGCTTAAATGTGAGAAAACTTTCTCCTGAACTCCTGTGGTGAGAAGCTTATTGCATGAAGTATGAAATTCGATTATCCTTCTCTTAGCTTGCATAACTACAAAGTTTTATCAATAGTCTGGAAATCCTGTTTTAATGGATGTTTGTTTGTTTAATCACCCTCCAACTAAGCCAGTGAAAAATGACTTCAGCATGAGCTGATTTTTAATTGCCATGGGTATATGTAATAGGGATACACCTGTTTAGGGAAGACATTTAGTAAAAAGGGTAAACAAAATAAAACACTCCAAACAATGCTAATTACCCAGGAGTGAGTTCCTTGAGATCCACAAAATGAAAACTACTGGAACACACCAGGAGAACCCACAGTGATGCGTCTCTCTCATGCTGCTTACCAACTAAGAGACACCTATCTGTGATGAACAGTGAAACAGGCGGTAAGGAACATGGTGGAATAGCCACCCTCTGAGATATTTGTAGTGTGACTGTCTCTGAGCAACCTGACCTAACCTCAAACTTGGCCATACTTCAAGGTCGGGGCTGGGACCTGATGAACTCCAGCCTAACAGAAATGGGTAGACACTAGTATTCAGTTTCCTCCTTCTCTTTCCCAATTTCAAAGCATCAAGCAAGGCAGAGGTAGGGTAACAGAAACAGGAAGAGAAATCAAAATATCAAGTATTATGCCCATCTTTTAACTTTTGAAAGCCAGTCAGGATTTCAGACCAAAGCAACATCATGCTTAAACCAAATGTTAATGGTGGCAGAAAGCAGGCTGCATTCTTTGTAGATGCTATTCAGTACTTCTTGGGTGAAATTAACTATCCAGTGCATAGATCTAAAGACTCCAGCTCACGCTTCACCTTTATATGTTGTAATCTGTTCTTTAATCAAAAACTCCTCCTGCTACTGTATCTTCTACAACTTATCACTTACGCACCTTTAAATTAAGTCATTTTTGCTTAGAAGCTGAGCACACACATGCACACCAGTCATTAAAAGCACAATGTGGTCAATTCACGCTTATATTCATGTCGTGTGTGGATATTTTCTGTGCTGCTTCTCACTTCAGACTGCACACACCCAGTGTAAATCTTTTTCTTTTCGTTGGATTTCTGACTTTCTTCTCAATCTATCAGCTGGCTGTTTACCGGTCACATTCTTGAGCACCCTATACTCCCACTGCACAACTACAAAACCCACCAAACTATTTTCAGGCCTTCAGCTACACAAACAATACACCCTGCACAGCCTTCTCACTCATTGATTCATTACTACTAGGAGGACCCAGTCAGCAAAAGGAAGTACCACGCTATGGAGCCTAAGTGTGTATTAAAGCCTAAGCATTACATCTTGGTAGAAAACTTTTCTAGGCAAATTAATAAAATACTCTTTGAGAGAGAAAGTGGGATGTGAGCTGATAGTTTTTAAAAGCAGCTAACTTATCTTTGTCCATTTATTCCATCTGCAGAAGAACAAGCAGCTCCTGGAAGATTCACCCCATATTTAATACTACTCTTTTAATATTCAATATTTCATATTGTTCTTCCCATTTCTATCTCATTGTACAGCATCGTTCTCTGCTGCAGATGTATGCGTATCTGTAACCATCCAGATGTACTAAATGATTCCAGCACAAAGGATTTGGCTACAGTTCAGTACAATAACAGGTTAATGGTTTCATGTCTCTGAAATGCTGGTCCCTCCATTTACTGAACCACTTGAAAAGAATAGGATAACTTTTGCACTTCTTTGTTCTTGTTACAGAGTTAAGTAAACATAATATCTACCTACTTTATTAGTGAAGCTAGTCTCTACTAATACTGTAATGTTTTAAGTGATTTAGTAAAATGCACAAACTGATAGTTAACTTGACAAGAGATAACTCTTAGCCAGCACAAACAGCCCCAGAGCTATTGTCTCCTCCCTCCCTGAAAACAAGGAGCATACACACATGAGATTGAAGGACCATGAAAAGTCAAATACATTGTCAGAGAAAGGGATTGAAAAGTATCTGGAAGGTGATTTCTGGTCATGGAAAACTGAAAAAGTTGTTCAGATTTTCAGTCTTCCTGTTAAAGCAGTTTACTGGATACTGGGAGAGTATGAGGTAAATTATCTGCACAAAGTGTCCAGCATAAAACACCAAATAACATTTCCTGATGCTACTCCTGGAGCCAGCACACTGGGGCACAGGTGTTTACTAGCCTCAACCAGGAACAAGTTTCCTTTGTTCTTAACATCTGTGATTGTGTCATGGTAATTATTTCTTGTGAAACAAACAGATGAACCAAATGACTAGTGTAGTAGCATCCAACTTGTGTACTTTTCATTAAATATATGGATTCCATTCAGTTAAAGTTCCAGCCCTTACTGAAACAAAGCATATCTTTTAGTTCATGAATACAGATTGCATGTAGACAGATTGTATACAATTAATATATTATTTAAATTGTTTGGACACATGCAATAAAAAACAGACACATAAGATGTTCCTATGCTTAGTGTTATAAAAGTTATTCCTATGTAGAAAGCAGAAATATAATCCATCACACCATTCTAAGTAGTGAGAGGATTACATTTTTCTGTATACTCCTGAAAATAATAGCTAATAGACTATAAAATGAATAGAGAGTTGTACTAAAAGTTGGCATTATATACGGCATGAAACTCTGATATGAAACTACCGCAATATTTCCTCTGGGAAAATCCACAAACTCGCTACTTAAACTCCTTTTAGACATAACTATGCACATCTTGCTTCATTTGATAAAATAAAACTGAATTCTTTCAAAAACTGGGTTTTACGATTCACACAGTAAGTTGTTTGGAAGTGACCCTGCGTTGCAAAAGTGGTTTATTATGAGCTCTGACTTACATCAACTACTAAAATGAAATTTATGTTTTCCTAGATGGCTCATAATTTTTTAAATGGAAAGAGCTGAAGCTTTGGAAGCAAGAGGCTGATAGCTGCTGATATTCTTGAGACACACACTATACAATACAGTCAGGTCAAACTTTCCCTATCCTATGCTTTTATTTTAGATGGCTGTTTGCTCTGTTTTCCTTTTTGTTTCATTAACAGTAAGAAAAGCGTAAGACATCTACTGAAAATGTAACACTGTTATTTTCAGAGTTTAGCTAAGGCTGGAGTGACTAAGCACAGAAAAACCGATGGTTTTGCCAAGCTCAGTCCTCAGTTTCAGATAGTTTAATTTTTACCAGACTGTAGTTTAGGTTATTCATTTTTTTTCAGAAACATTATACAACATTTAAGTGCTGTAAATATAGAAGATGTTTTAAAACCAAAATTTTAATTTAAATTAGTATGTCCAGAGAGATCAATTTCCATTGGCGCATAAATCTTCTGGATGCAGTTATCGTAATTACAATCTACAAACATTTAATTATGTTTATAAAGCAGTCTAAAAGAAACTAAACATCCCTCTGCAGAGCAATAAGCATTGTGTAGGCAAGGAATCAAGGAATCAAGGAAGGGCATGTCAGAGTTATATATAAAGTCACTCAGACAAATACAGGCCATTTAATTTAAGGTTCTTCATATATATTCATTATTACATGGTTGCTGAAACACAGCCCTGAAGTCAGTAAGCATCATGCATCTTAAATTTGGTAGATTAATAAAAAAATTTATTTTTACAAAACTAAAAAAATTACTTTCTTTTAAGCTTTAACAGCTGTACCTTGATGATCCAAAGCAAATGACTTCACAGCAATAGAGCACAGCAGAGAAGAAGGTTAGTCAGCCATGCTTACAGCACACAGTCCCATCACTGCCAAATGAGCACTACTTTGGGTTGTTTTTAAAATGTTGCATTCTGTCACTCTGAGCATGCTGAACAGTTCCTTCCACCAAATCCCTGACAACTACCACAACCTCAAATCAGCAATTTAGGTGACAATGCAAAATCTAGATCTTTCTAGAAGAGAGCTGTTACTCTGGGAATGGTCTTCCAGTACTTCCTGACACCTTATCTGACACTAATTCAAATTATTTTGTGCTGAGGAACCGGTTGGTCTTCTAAGCAACCTTTGGTACTTATTTCTGTTAAAAAGTAGTGCCTTAAGCTTCCTAAGTGGCTTTAAATCTTTCATATTTACTTTGAACAGGTTTACTAGTCATAATTGCTCTTTGAATCACCATGGAAGTGTATTTGTCTAGGTGAAAGTACACATATTGTTATCCTACTACATGAAATATATACTCTAGCAGTTTACAAGAGACCTTCTCGCTTGCGCAAACATATAGACAGATAACAGAGATTCACTGGTTATGCCCTTAGAAAGCATGATTTTGAGTCAAAGGATAGAAGGCTTTCCTTTCACTAGCACACTTGCTGCTGCTAGAATGACTGATTTGAGACAAATGTTTTGGCAATCCTCAGAAGGCCAAATACCAACTAGCAAGAGCCCTTAAGAAAAGGGTCCCTGACCATTGTCCCAGTTGGGACAAGTCTCTAGAAACAGTTTAAGATTATTTTTACCTTAGGAAAGGAAAAAACACTTGGTTTTGCCAAGTGCACAAACCTGCAATGAGAGCAGGTAAGGGAAACAGTGCAGAGTACCAGGTATTTGACAACCTTCTCATTTTCTTCTCCAACAACAGCTGTGTGAGACAAACCCCAGAGCTGGCTGCAAAGCCAGGCATATATTGTGGGGCAGTCATCCTCCTCCCCAGCAATTCTCCTCCATATCTGCCCAAAACACGGCCTGGCTCACACTGGGAGCCAGGCTGAAAGACCTATCACTCTTGAGCAGAGGAAGTTATTCCGTATTACAGAGTTATTATTATAACTCACTAAGAGCCAAAAATCAAAAGCAAACAATAACCAAAGCTGCCTGAGAGTGTGATCAGATAACTAGCTTTGAAGGTATTTGAAATGCAACTGACTGTGCCTTCTATTGATAAAACAATTATCACCTCCTTCCAGTAATAACTCACAAGAAAAATTGATCGGTTTAGAAAGTTCAGCATATTTTGTTCAAGAAAGGCCAAAAATAAAAACATAGATTGACAGGAAAAGACAGTCTGGTCAGATACCTCACCAACTGCACAGAAACTGCATGTGTGAAAATCTAAAAATAAGGTGCCATTTCACCACCATTCCTTTGAGAGAGCTATGACAATTATGTCACTAGTGCAGGGCCTAGAGATAATTGCTGTGCCCAAGGATAACCCACATGTAACTGTATGATTATCCATACCACACACATAAGCAACTACAAATATGACCAGACAAGTTCTTTGAGGGCAGAAGAATGCTATTTACCTGCTGACCACCACACCTGCATAGGTGAAGGCTGCTCCACAAGGCCTGCACAGTTTGAAACAATCCCAGCTATTCTGTGACACTCCACCACTTCATTTTTTTGGTAAACTACTCAATGCATCACAGCAAAAGCCAGTACCTCCACCTTTCATTCCTAAAAAGCATGACAATTCCATTACTTGTTCAATCCCATAAGGAAACAAAAGAGGAGAAACTATTCACTTTTCCTCAGCTATTCTAACATCACTGCTGTCATTGCTGCCATTGCCATTAAATATGTCATTGTACAAATGTTTTAAGGAAACTTACAATGAATTTTCAACCTTACAACCAGGTTCCATTAAGCAGTTTTCCATTTTTTCTCCATTAACCAGTTTTCTTCTTCCCCAGTGGAAAAGGAACCTGTGAAAATCTGACCACAGATAAAATGGAAAAGCATAACTAATAATAGTGAAACTTCCAGTTCCTGATCACTGTCTACAGAGTAATTTTGCTTAAATTGAACTATATATATTTTTTTTTTAACTTCAACTATCTGATGATATATGTGAAACTTACCATCAGGCTCAACGCAGTGCCTAGCAACAAAGTGCTCAGAGAAAAATAATCACTACTAGTATTTCGTAATAATTTCAGAAGAGCGAGCAAGAATCAAATGGATTTGATGCTTCAGTGTAATGTCAAAACACTTTGGCACAGCAGTCAGTGACTCTGCTATATTTAAGTCCCATGACATACATGATTTCCGTATTAAGTCTCTAGTGCAGATTATCCTAAGTATTTTAATAACATTACATTGACTTCACATGATCAGAAACACCCAAACTACTACCTCACCATCCATTTGGAAGCCCCATTCTACCAAATTATTCTGCGAGCACTCTTTCCCTGATCAACATCATCATCCTTTAAATGAACTCATTGTAACGCAGGATGTATTGCTTATGTAGTTGGTAACATGCAGTATTGGGAAAATAATTGCTATTTAAATGACATTCAAGTCCCACAATTGAAATAAATGATATGAATAAAATGTCAATTAAATGTTGCTAATAAGACATTAAGTAATTTTCTTCCCAGAAGATCAGAAATCAACAGTCACAGTGATAACACACAGTACGTTTGAAAAAGAGAACTACCATAAAACTTATGTAATCTGAAACAATTTGCAGAGGAAAAAAAAAATCATAAAAGGTGATTACTATAAGTACAGATCAGGAAAAATGATGAGTCAGTAAAACTCAGGCACAAAGTTCAGCGCCTACAACATGTGCTACACTAACTCAAGCCACCTGAGTCAGTTCTCTCATCTACATGAATCAAGCTTTTCTGTCACATTGTCACAATGATTCCCAAAGGGGTTCAACAACAAGACCTTACTCTCTCAATGTCAAGCTGTTGCATTTTGGGTGGGGTTTGCATTTCTTTCTTTTTTGCTTGTTTGGGGGATTTTTTTTTTCCACTGGTCACCATTACTTTTAAATTCCAACCTCTAATTTTCCTCTAACCTCACATCTGCACAGAACAGTTTCTACTGACTACTTAACATTATTTATGTTCAGTCTGGTCAATTCCAGGCAGTTACTGCTGCAAAGAAATCACTGGAACTGCCAGAATCTCCACCCAGGATGTTAATCATCACATTTAAGCACAAAAACAGTTCTTACCAATTGGGCAACACACAGAAGGAGCTGCCTGAGGAAGTCTCTGTGACTACCCAATATTTTCATGTGCAAAGCTCCTGAATTCGTAAGTTAAGGGCTTTGTTGTGAAGCTGGCTGTAAGTTGTGACCTCCTCCAGTACACTCTCCTATCTGCGCAGAGTGCCATGGGACTGATTATTATGGGCACACACACAGAACTCCAGTGCTCACCTATGTCACAGCTACAGGACAAATTTGAACTTTACACTTATGTAAGATTAAATAACACTGATTGTCCTATCTCGCTCTGATTCCTTCGTAAAATTATTGCCCATCTCTTGGAGGTTCTTGAATACATTCTATGAACATACCATTACATGGTACTAGTATGATGCACACACATCTTAAAAGACAAAAAGCAGTCATAATTTAGACATTAAGTTAGTGAATGTAGCTTTGATAAGGCTGCTGTGCAAATGAATTTGCCTGAGCATTTCACATCTTTTCTGCTCAGAGAAGATACACCCATTGAGTCTGAAGATTTTCAATTCTCATCTGGGACTTCCAAGCATTACAGCACTAGAATCTACTGCAGGGGTTTCTCAAAATAGGTTTGTGCACATCCCAAAGTGCTGGATGTGGCCAAAATGCAGATAAATCACATAACAGAGGCAAGACAGCATAACGTATATCTCAGAAATGTCAGTTGTTGGTTTTTGTCTTTGAAGCAGTAATGCTTCATCTTTCATTCTATTGAACTAATCTGTAAGAAAATTGTATTTAGGAGCACTAAAGCTACACCGTCTTAATTGCTTTCTAAATTAGGAATGTTAGTTTACAATGTTCACAATAAAGAGATGCTACTTCATGCAAAATAGAAGGGCAAAAATCCCTTAGTGGCATCAATACATTTTTTACTGAAATATGTAGATTCTGCTGCTGCAGTCTAGCATTACTGCCTGAAGCCATTCCAACTACACATTTCTCTGCATGGGTTTTATCATTTATTCCCTGAGGTAAATCAGCATTAAAAGGTGTGGTACACTGCTTTTCCCAGTGTGAGGCAGGAGGATGCTCAATGAAAAACTGCTGATATTTCTTTATAACTTAGCTGGATCCCAGGCCATACCTTCAGATTTTTCACAGGTGATGCTCACTAAAGCTGACAGGGTGAAAGAGCTACCCAGCCCACCTCCTCTCTCCTCTCCTTTTCAAGGTAACTTCACACTGATGCTTCATTTTCCCTAGTGAAGTCTGAGTCTTAACTCAAAGGTTGGATTGCAGCCCCATTCAGCTGAGCTCTTCAGTTTCATTCCAGGATCACTTGACCATGCAGCCCAGTGCCTTGCCAGGTAAAAGCACACCTGAATTTTGAATGAAGTTCATACCTGAATTCAGAAGTTTGAACGAAGCTGAATGACATATTCTATACTGACCACTAGTGACAGTAAGAAAAACGAAGGGAGATAAACCAAAAGACCAACTCTCACATTGCTGAAGCAAGTGGAATTTTACAAAACGGACAAGTTACATGGACAGAAGCTGTTGTTTACAGATTGCTTTACAAATTCCAAATGGCAATGGGTAAATGAGCTATCAACTCCAGTGACACTGTTGAAGTTAACCCAAATGCCATTCCGTAGAACACTGCAGACAGTGTTTCTGAAATTTTGCTCTCGCTCTTTAACTTAATGTTGCTGTCCTAAAGAAAAATCATTGACCATCAGTAAAATGAAAGGGGGGCGGGGGGGGACAATGGGTGGGGACTCAGTAAGTTGTCACTTAACTAAAGCCAATGTTCTCACGGTCAGATGTACAATGCACCGTTCAAAATTCAGTTTTCATTATTAATGTCTAAGTTAGACATGACTCTTACTTTAGAGCTAAATAAGTTTTCTGTATTAATTGGAAACAAATTCCTAGTGTGAAATGTGATTATTCACCTTTTAATACTCCATTTGCTTACAATTTGGTAAAAGTATAATTTGTTTCTATTATGAACTTACTCTTTAAATCATTTCCCTGTGGAGTCTTGAAACTGAGATACTGATGGATTTGCATTAAATACCTCCTCAATCCTCCCAACCCTGTGTTTTTGCACATTGAGTTGTTCTCGCCCTAGCTGCCTAATGATTTTGGGATATGTATTAGAAGCTCCACAACAACAACTTATTCACATAAATATTTTGATTGCTATTTAAAAGAGGGGGAGATTTGCTTTTCTATGCTCTTAGTTACTGCATCACTTGACTTATTTTTCAAGCACCTATTTAACAAGGCCAAGCTTAATTGAATTGCTCATTAGAAGACAGCTGAACTGCAAAATACAAGCATTTTTATTCTTTCATGTCATACTGTTCTTTTGCACACTTCACATCTTGTGAACTATACCTCGTTTTACAAAGTTTTATGCCACAACTGCATAAACACTGCAAATTGCTTGTTAATCTAAATAAAGATTCAGACTTTTCAAGATTGCCTCATGGCAATGCACGGGTCTCAGACAAAAGGATGACCATCCGCCCTCTGAAGAATCAGAGAGCTTCAAGGTTTCTCCAGATTATCACTAAATTATATACTATCACTAGAGGTGCCGTGAAAGGAGAGAAACATGAGTTCTTCTGAAATATTTCTATGAATAACTTGTATTTTGAAAGCAGGAAACAAGTTCAAATTAACCATTCAGGATTTGGTCTCTTTCTATGATGTGTTTGCATAAGCGTAAGTAAGATTAGAACATATACCAGTGTGAATAAACAATAATACCAATGACAGTCTATCCAAACCTGAGCTCAGAGTGTTCATGTAAACACATTAGCTGGCATCCTTCATTGTACTACATAATCTTATATATAGTACTGATAGTATAGAGATTACATGATTTAAAAAATACAGAAATAAAGAGATCCAATTAATTCTATCCCATGTATCATTTGAGGTTAGCGGGTATGATGTCATTTTTATTTTTTTTTTATTAAATGTTCTTCAGATTAATTCTTTCTGTCCAGCACCTATTAACTAGCTAATATACACTCTCCCTCCGGTATCGTTCTGTTAATTTAGTAATTCATGCAAGTGAAGATGCATTTTATTGTCTTCCCAGAAGAATGAAATCTTTTCAACTAATATGGGTAGGAAAATTTGAAGTTTGGCCAGCCATGAATCAGAGACCTAACAGTCAAACTACATACTGTAGAACAATGATCAGTAAGTTCCTAGACAGTGACCTTTCAAGAGAGGCACTTCCTATGGAATGGGACAGAAACAATTGGGGGTGGGGGAGGGAAAAAAGAACTACAGCGATCTGTCTTATCACATTCCAGACCAAATGCTTCTGAAACAAAAACTAACACTTGAGACTCTACTGCTGAGATCCGAAGCACCTATCTATCAGCAAAAGCAAAGGAAATACATAAAGAGAATGAAATCTCAGATATAAGAACTTGCCATTAAGGTTTGTTCTGACTTTGTCACAAGTTGAAACCTTAAATAAGAAAACTACCTACCATAACCTAAGAAAATTGTCTTAATCCCTTCTCCACTCTTTATATATACACTTTTATTAGATTGACTACATTTACAGTACAGATAAATTTTAAATTTACATTACATTTTCTGCTGCCTCCAATTCAAACATCTAATATTTCTAATTATTATTCATATATAATCTTGGTATAGCTACTTCAGCTGCATCAATAGTAGAAATCAGATGCACGTAGGATTTCCCTTTTTTGGTATTAGGTGACAAGAACAAATACCTTGAACTGGAGCACCATACATACAAGCGTAAGGGAAGAACATCAAATAATCACAGTTTTTATCTTTTAATAAAACAGTAAGACACCATTTTCAGACAGTGAAGCTACACTGATTTACATAACCAAGAATAATCATATGTTTCTGGCCCTGTTTCCTCTCACATTCTACAAGAGAAGTATGCTAAGAGAAACAAAAGTGGACTCTATTTTAAGAAAAAAAAAAACCAGGAAAAAATCCCCAACAACAAAGCAAAAAAACACACAAAAAACCAAACAAAACACACACCACACAAAAAAACCCTATGTTTGCAAGAGCCCCTTACAAATACTTATCCAGCTCAGTGCTAGCAGCATACTTTGAGAGAAAACATTTTTCAGGGCCACTCACAAGGCCAACTCAGCTGTAATGAATTTCTGAACTAAAACTCATTAAAGCAACAGAGAGCATAGTCTCTTCTACAGAGATTCTTACAGATCTTGGTCCTGAAATCATTAATCAGGAACAATTCCCTTAAAGGTTTGCTTGAATAACGATTCAAAGATAATGAATAATTACAGTCCTCTTCAACTTGGATGCCAAAAGCATGTTACTCTGTTATGATAATACATGATTTTAGGGAAAGAATCAACTCACATTATTTTTTAACAGTGAAACACGGGTGTCTAGTCTAGGTTTATTATATATGCATCTCCAAACTCAAGAAAAGGAAGTGCCTCCATAGATAAACTGACTCCATCCTGAAATAGGTCTTTTGTAGGGGATGAACTGCCCTATGGAGCTGCTTGTCCTCTACTGACTAGAGAAAGAGCCTGGGGCAGTGGCTCAATTTTGCAGTGAGCAAGATGATCAGTATGGAAGTCCCTTGTATAAAAGCATTCAGTTTGTCAAGAAACTGACTTTGCAGTTGGACCTGACAGTGGTAACTAATTTCTCCAAACGTATTACAAAAGACAGCAAGAGAGAATTTCCATGTTTAGATCATTTTCAGAAAGGTAATTTCAAACATGGCTACTTCTTGTGAAAAGCTTAAATAAATTTCAAAGTCCATCTATGGTGAGACTAATCAACTACTACTAGGATAATTATTCAGGTAGGCTTTTTTTTGCTAAAAACCTTCTCATCTTTGGTGACAGAGAACCATTTCTCTAAATTTTTGAGCAGCAAGTGAAATGCAAAAATAGATGCTACTGGTACAATGCCTAAATAATAACAATTGTACCTGGCACTTCTATAGGCTATACTGACTTTCATCAGAAAATTGCAAAACACTTGGAGTGCATTTCTCTTTCTAGAATGGTAGGATCTAGCAAAGTCTTGAGTGCTTCAAGCAATAGGAATTGAGGGTGTACAGCAAAACACAAGAGGTACATAACTTGGAGAAGCAAGTCCTTTAGTCCTTATGACAACCTTACAAGCAAAACACACTGAAATAAACAGACTTTCAACACCAAGAACACAGTAAAATGCAGAGGCAGCTAGCAACAGATTCAAGGCGATGTGTTGAAATGGCATAGATCTGACTGACTTATATGAGCTTATTTTTCTTGTATCACTACCACTATCATGACTAAATAAACTGCATTGTCCCGAAATCCTCATGGCAAGAACTTGAGGAATTGGCTATTTGTGGCTGGGTGGTGAAGGTCAGCTGGTCTAATACAAAGAAATGTCTAAAGTCCGTTGAAACATTGCTTTTTTAAAACCTGACAACTTTGAGACTTGTAGGGCTGTAAACAAGAATGTTTTGCCAAAGTGAAACAGCATTTCCATGGTCAGATTGTCCAGCTATGTAACTGGGGAAGTCAAAGTCCTGTTATTTTCCTTGTTTATGAAGTGCTAAACAATTAGTTCCTGTGACCTACTGAATAGCTATATGACTCTGTACATTTACAGAATTAACAAGAATCCAAATAATTTTGTCTGTAATTATCTAATACCCCTAGTCTCATATCAATATCACTGCCATAAACAGGACATGTAAGAGTTTATGACCTGTGAATAATGCAACCAATCTCAGGCTGTTTTACATCAATACCTAGACTCTATTAAACCGAAAACAAAAATTAGAGCTATGTGGTAGCCTAAGCAATAGAAAGCAAATCCCTGGGTGAAAGAAGTCACAACAGTCCTGGAGCCACACAGAAAAACAAACTCAAAACAAAGTGGAGAGAGAGAGAAAGAGAGTAAGGGAAATATGATATCACATGGTATGAACCCTGTTTCTGCTCTCGTATCAATCTCGTTTTTGGGTCAGGCCTCTACGCCTCCCTTAATGTTGCAATATCTGTGTCTATATTCTTTCCCTCCTATTCAACTCCACTGCCTAGGGACCACACAGTCTTGTTCTCCGGTGGCTGCTGTCCTCTCCTGCTCTTTGACTGCCACCTGTCTCTCTCTTCTGCATTTAAAGCATTACATAATGCCAACATACGATGAAGAGGAGTTAAATGCTTGGCTTGGCTCACCCTCATAAAAGCTATTTCTGTTATGGGGCTTTCTCCCTTCCTCCCCAGATCCTGGCAAATTCAAAATGACTTGACATTTTCCATTGTGATTCTGCATAAGCAAATGGCAGTTCCTCAGCTGGGATCCAGAAAGGAGTGAAAGAGGTTTTTAGATAAAGACAGTAGTCGTGATGGAGTGCCTGTGAGAAGCAGTGTCACCTGAGCTGCGATACTCTGCTAGCTAGCACAGCGGGCACAGCCGGCCTGCCGGCCACTGCGCAGAGCCAGCCGCTGCAGATGACCGAGGAGTGGGAAACAAACCAGAATCAGGAACAGGTAATGCCCCAGAGCATCAGGGTGCTGGACTCACAGCTTCTCTAAGCCCAAGGAGCCCATGTAGCTCCATGTCTGGTTTCACGGTTCCAAGGACCCCCAGAGTAGCACAAATAACAGGTTCGGCCCAGGGTAGAATTTCGCTCTTACCCTGTAGTCATTATTTACTCCTTATTTAGTCATTTTAGTCACTATTTTTCCTTCTGTCAAATTTAAATGAGAGGCATTTTTGTCTCAATGTATGGCAGCACTGGTGTTCCCTCCATGTTTCTGGGATCAGACATCAGCAGTACAAGCGTCCCTACTCTTCCTTATCTATGCCCTTCCTGCAGAGAAGAAAGGCATCTGCCTTCATTCACAGTCAAGCGTTAACATCTCTGCTGGAAGATCCATCAACAGCTTTTGCCACTTGCAATGTGGAGAATTCTCCTCTGTGAGGCAAACTGAAGCCATAAACTCATTTCTCACAGGCCAATGAAACCATCATAATACAAATGACTTTTAATGTATGGTAAATCAGCCAGTATTCAGACAAGTGAACTGAAGGTTAAAATCTCTGTATGCTATTATCTCTCCTAAAGTCAAAGCATCCCCCTTGTTAGGAGCTAACTCAGTTGTACATAGACCTGAATTTCCAGTTCAGTAGAAATAGTTCAACACTACTTAAGCGGTGTTTGCAAACACTTTGTTTGCTAGTTTATCCATTTCTAAAAACTGTACATTTATATATATTTATATATATATAAAAATTCTAAAACAAAACAAACAAAAAACCAAAACAACAAACCAGAACCAAAACAAATAGAATAGCCTAAATTCAAACATATTATCCTTCTGCAAAGAAATGAACAAATTTGGTTTACTCTGAAAAACCCATCATGCCCTTGATGTGACCCACATGCTACATACCTGTAGTTCCCCTCTAACCTTCCAAGGAGCTGAGGTCCATGGCACACCATGGCACATCCCTTCAGCAGTTATTCAGCTCCTAAATTAGAAAAGAGCAGTTTTACTTCAGCATTCAAACATCAATGTTAACTAAGATAGAGGCCGAATCAACTAGGTATGTCTATGTGTAATTTCACTTAAAATTCTCCAATATTAAAAAGACACCACTAAAGAAGCCATCCTAACAAATCTTTTAAGGAAACATTATTGGTTTTAAAAACCTACATGAGCAGAAAACTTTTCAAACAGGCCAGAACTAAGAGACATATTTATATGGAAACTTGAAGTGATAGGAAATTTTTTATCATGTTCAGAGTCTTAAAACATGCTTATCAGTGGAGAATCTTCTAAATAAAGAAATAATTTCCTGACTTCATTTCAGTACAAACTTGCAGCTCTTGAATCTTAGTAGGTTGACCACAGTTTACAATATTTTTTGTAAGAATACACCAAACTGAAGTATATTTGCATAGATGAATCTAAATCAAAAGATACTCAGTGCAACACGTGTTTGATTGCAAAAACTCTTGAAATGTTACCTCTTGATTTTACACTTCCAGTTAAAATCTTGAAAAACATCATTTGATTTTATTTTATTCTAGTATCATAACTCAAATATGAAATTAAGTGAAACAATCCTGCACAAAACACTTAGGTCAGTTTTTCCATTTCTTAGCTACAGTCATATATGTAATCTGACTACAATAAAAGCATTATCTGGGTCTTGCAAAGACAAAATGTTCTGTAAAAGTACAGAAGGCCTCCCACGGGAGAGTTTCAGCCTGGTTTACTCATATAAAATTACATGTTAAAGAGTATGGAAAAATTCATAGCATTTTGTCAAGCGCTTCCAATTCTGTATAGGTCTAAGAAGATAAATACAATGTAAATCGAGTTATGTCCTAGCTTCCTGAGGAACAAAGTAATAAATAAAATTAGAAAATGAAACTGTAAAGGCCTGTTACTATCTGGCTTTTCCAAGAGTATTGCTGTTAGCACCCAGGACTTCCCAGTCAAGTGATACCACAAAATGGCACACAATCTTCAAGACTATAGAGAAGCTTGGTAGCCAAAGTTAACTTGCTCTGTTATTTTCATTAATGACTAACAGCCAAAGAAATACATGATAGCAGCTGACAGTGTGGGTGGCGATATAGAAAAATAAGAAGGAAAGTAGTCTAAGTCTTCTCTTCCCAATGTCCCATATAACACATCCATATTCCAATATCTATAAAGGCTGGTAATCAGAATTAGTCAACATTGTAGCTCTCCACAACCTAACCAGGATATTTATAGAGAGTGGTTCCTTGAAGAGATCAAAAACTTGTCCGTGTGCCTTTGCTTTATTGTTAGGCTGCAAAAAGTTCTGAGTAGTGCTTCATCAAAACCAATTAGGATAATACAACTTATTGCCTGGTGCCTCAGTGAATGCATTACCAACACGGAAAATGAATGAAGACATAGAATTCAGTACAGTGAAAGAAGGCAAGTTCTGCAATCCTGGAGGCTGTCACTGAGGTCTCCTGACCTCAAAGGATACTTCACACAGTGATAGGCAGTGTGAATTTTCTGCCTACTGTAGTGCACTGCATGACATTGTATAACACTCTTCACAGTGGCAGGGAAGTATCATCTAATGTAACGACCAAGTAGGGGCTCAGATTTCCATCCCCACCAGAAGACTTACCCTTTAACACCGCACACTGACCCCAAAGTAGTCTTGCCTATTTCTCCATGTGTCCTTCTTTATCTTGTGGATTTTGAGGAGGAAAAAGGGCAAGAAATGTGCTTAGGTTCTTCCATCTTGACACTGAACTGGTCCACAGAGGAAGCCCCCTTCCATTTTCTTCTACACAGATTTCAGTTCTTTACTCAGAGCTAGAATCTTTGTATCTCCACCTATTGTAGCTGTTTCAATAACCCAGGAGTTCGCAACTGATGGCACAATGCCACAAAGTAAGATTTCTAACCTTGCCAATAACACAGCAAAGGTGTTGTTGCTCATAAACAATACCTTCATTTTATTCTCTAAAAGACATTTCACATACAAACAGAACTAGGAAATGCCTGTGCAGCCTCAACTTTTGCCTTCTCATGAATATGTATTGTGATACGTAGTTAAAATTTACTCATGAGATAATGACATCGTGTTGTGCCATACAAGTCCCCTGCCTCACATTCCTTGCGATATCAGCACCAAGGCATAATGAATGTTACATTGACAAATGCAGGTATTCCCACAACTGTTCATGTGTGTGCATGTAAATGCATAAACATGCACAGACAACAGTGCTTCTGAACCCCAGTCAAAACAGTTGAACCTTAGCAAGAATTATTCCAGCTTTAAAGTCACGGATTCATTATTTTTTAGTATCACTGACTTCTCAACAATTCATGAAATGCTTATCAAAATTTGATGTGCACTTCATGAATCTCTGAATTTATTACTTTTTTTTATAATGATGGGCAATAAATACTGACTCCTTTAGAAGAATCCGGTGCTGCGTACACTGAACATAAGGATATTAAAGTTGTTTCAAGATTAAGGTCTATAAGCGGTAGGAGCTAACATGCAGGTAGAGCAAGCATTCAAAATGGGAAAACCGTCCTAAAGCATTTTGCTATGTGCAAGCAACAATCAGGTTTGGTTATTATCAACAGTGCTTTCAGAGCAAGCTTCCCATAGCTAGGGAAAGAGTTACCACTTAATAACGGATACTTGAAATGGCCACCAACAGTTGTCAATAAGGCTCTCACCTACCACATGAGCAACCTCCACTTCTCAACAGGAAAATCTAATTTGCTCCATCCTGTCAACCCAGATGTTCTACAACAATGGCAGCCTACATCTACAGCACTTGTACTTCTAGCAATCTTTTTCAAACTGTACTATTTATGATGCAACTTTATCCACGAGAAAACAATTGCTAAAATGTTTTTTTTTTTCTTGTTTGATTCCTAGAGCTTTTTGCACAGTATAAAATGCATCTCAAAATGAAATACTGAATTTCCAATCTTAGTTTTGACAACATGAAACATTTTAATTGTATTCATGGGCAAAAAAAAAAAAAAAATAGCTGTGATAACTACAGCAACTCCTTACTTGGAAAAGTAATATTTTAAAAAATGAAATTCTGAACACTTATCCTTCAATTCAGCTTAGCAACAACATTTTTACCACACAATCTACCCACATCATATGCATCGCCATCAAATGGACAGCTGGTGGCCCACAAAACTATAAATAAGAATCACTCTTTCAGAACACTTATTTAGAAACTATGAAATAACATTAGTATATGCAATATTGTATTTCTTATGCTGAAGATCACTTTTGGAAAGTTGTACCAGCTTAAATACTCAAGGACAAAGCAAGAATCTGATAAAACTCCACAGCTGGATCTAATATCTTGAACACTCCATTCTATTTTGAACTTTGCTTTTCTTCTTCAAATTAAGTCCTGTGTTTATAAACAGGATCTAAGTCCCTCCTGAGGTTAATCAAATAAGCACAAAATACAAACCCAAAAGAGAGAAAGCACCTTCAAAGCTGATATTTGCTCAAAACCTGGAGCAGTTGCCATGGAAATCATATTCTTTTGATCCATAAATATCGTCAAAATAGAATGAGTGTTTGAACCAGGTCCAGCTAGTTTGAGATCAGAAAGTAAGAGGGAAATTAAAATGACAGAAGGAAAAATAGGTGATAAAAGCATCTCCCCACAAGTTACATCTACCTCTTCTTTTCAAACTTTCTTCCTAAGTCTGTGTCTTACTAAAAACTTCATTTCAATAATTGCTTAAAGAAAATTTAAAGTGATGAAGAGGCAGAAGATTTAAACAAAGAGACTAAATTAAGGGCAAGATTGTTAAATATTGCATAACATAACTATTCTTGCAGCGTGAACTCTGGGTAGCTACTAGGTGTACATAGTCAAGAAACCATTCTTGTATTTGAGCATTTCTGCATTTATACTTGTGAATAGGTAATTCAAAATAATTACTCATCTAAGTAATCAAGAAACTTTACAATAAAGTGAAGGTTAAGTCAAACTGTACCCTTATAGATCTAGGCGTCATGGAAAAAACTTCACCACACAACTGTATCTACTATACTCAACACCAGCAAAATAGTTTTTCCTACATGCTTCGGTTCTACCTGCAGTCTTCAAACACTTCTCCTTCCACCCCACTCTGTACTTTCACTGTCTTAATTATGACAACGATCCAGTTAAGAAATTAGCTTTTCTTTTTTTTTTTTTTTTAATGTGAATAAGATCACAGCAGACAAAAGGCAGCTAATCAATGCTACATATGGTATTACACTACACTTCCAATGAGTAGCTGCAGAACATTCCTTCATAGCCTCAAGGCACAGCAATGTCTATGTTCATACCTCAGAGTGTTGCAGGGAAGCACAGTACCAGCCCTCATGACTTCATCTGAGCTTTGTCTCATCCATACCAAGGGAAAGGAACCATTACATTTGTAAACTGGGAGGACTGATTGTAAGTATAGCTCAGTTCTAGTCTCAGTTCTCCAGAACTTATACAGATAAAGCAAGTACAGGAAACCTAAACTTCCCTTCATGATTGCTCTCACTACTTACTGCTTTCCTTCAAGAACAGGGACAACTGAGCTTAGATTTCCTCTCTGGAGAGTAAGACATAGCTCAAGAGCAGCAAATTTATATAGTGTAAGATTATTTGGAAATACACACACTTTTCTCTTCCTCCTCTTTCACCTCGCTGCACCCCATCTTCCTGTACAGGAAGAGCTTGAGGACAGCCTCAGTGTCCTGGATGCGTTCCTGGAGATCACACTGTAGAACAGCTACAATTGCTTCTCCTCCAAGCAAAGTCTGGAGACAGGAGAATTTACTTTCTGTACTTTAAAATGTTACTTAGAAAAACCCTGCTCTGTGAGCTGCTTCATCCTGAAATCTCTCAAGTTTGCTCAGACAGCTCTTGCAAAACAACTTTGGGAATGAAAGAGTGATCACTCATTCAGAGAGCTGCAATACCCTCAGAGAAGATCTCTTCCTTGAGAAAATCGCTGCTTACCAGTCCTTATTTTATCTTGCAAAATGGTGCTTCATTGGGGTGAACTAACATCAGTAATTGCTGCCTTGCAGCACAACCCACCAGAGCAGGAAGAGGGTTGTGGAAAGCAAATATTTTCTCTGTGCTATACTGGAAGAGATCTCTAAAAAGCCTTTTCCCCTGGTTATGTTATTTCTTTCCCTAAAGATACCACTTTCAATGCTCAAGGGCTATGGTGATGAACACAGTCAAAACAGAGCAGGAAAGGAAAAAACCTTACATCGATATACAAGTTCAAACTGCTAAACTGACCAGTCATAGGAGTAAAACAAACAAACAGAAAACCCACACAACTTGCTTACCTACAGAATCACCATAAAAAAAACCAAACTAATACAAACCTGAGGAATTAAAATGTAACTATTGCAGTAATATTCTTGTAATGCAACAGTCAAGTTGCTTAAAACCTCCTGGGCTTCATGAAATATAAATAGTGTTTTATCAGAAGAAATAAAACAAAACAATAACCAAAAAAACCCAAACAAACAAACACAAGAAAACCAACATACAATCAAAAAGAGAGAGAAAAGAAAGTCAGCTTTCCAAGATAGATTTGTCAGACAATGCTGATTGATTCTATGAGAATTATTTCACAATAACATCTACTATTTCTGTTTTATCTAAGATCAGTAGAACTACGAAGCTTCCTTACTATTACCACTAAAAAATATGACATACACAGAAGTAAAGACAACACCATACTTATGTTACTGCACAACACCTACATTACAAAACAGCTCCAGTGGAGGCCCAAGTATGTTAGACACTAAAAAATATTTATGAAGATCCATTCCTTCATTGTAAAGAAGTCCTGGGCAAGACCTGAAGGAGGAAAAACTACATCATTTATACACCTGGCTTTCTTTTTTGTATTTGAATTTTCTTTTCACGCAGTCACAAAGATTCAACGGCACTCTCTCCTTCTCGAGTCATCAACAGCTACCCAACAGGCTTTCAAGGCAGTGCAGACTAGCTAAAGCTGGACAGGTTTGAAGATGACAACAGGCTTATGGCTCAGGTAGGAGAGACCCGCTACAGACTGGCTCAAGGGCTTCTTGTGAGCAGATCACAACCACCCATCACTGCCTGTAGAACAGGGAAGGGAACAAAGGCAGCTACACTCTACAAGGAACCAGAAGAGTGCCACAAACTGAAGAGTTAACCAGTAGCAAAGACCTGTACCAGTGATTGATAACTATACGTCTATATAAGGACTTCCTGTTTACAAGGTAGCTGAAATACATAAAGTGATTTGTAGTCACTGCTTTGGAGCAAAGATCTTCCAGAAAATTTCTTAGCAAATATGGTTAGATTTCTGCTCATGCTAAAATTATACTAGAGATCAGGGAGGAAGACAGGAAAAAAGACAGATTTCATCTATTATGTCAGGCTTACTCAAAGAAACATCTGAATGCTAATTTAGTGGGATCAAGGACAGGACTTACTATGTCCATGAAAGGATAAGATGGGAAAACTCTAAAACAGCTGGACAGTAACTGAAGATATACTATATTTAAAACAAGCAGCCATTTTTTCCATTAGGTAAGGTGGCAGAATTTTTCTAGAATTCTGAAAACATTTATGACCACATGAATAAAGACAAGCATACTTGGGTCACAATCCTGCAATCCAATGTAAAAGCATACGCATGGGAACACATTTTTTGGGCACATCAGGATCCTTATTTTTCATTTCTTTACCCATCCTGTGTTGTTTTCACCTTCAGAACCACTAAAACTTATGTACTAGTATTCTAGGACATTAATTATGTCTTTTTTGACTGGAAGGCACTATGTGCAAATATGTTGTAAATAAAATCTGTTTGGTGCTTTAGTGACAGCTCCCTGTTGGCTTTTCCTATTTTGACGCTTCTTTTCAAGAAGAAATACAGAAATAAAATATTTCCAAAGGTATGTGCCTCACAGAGTTCCTTAAGGCATGTGTTATCTTACTGCTACATATTCTTTGGCATATTCTTTTTTTTTTAAATAAGAAATTCCTGAACAAACACAGTATCTTTTGTTCAGCAGAGGAAAAACAAATTATTCCTATTCCATTTATGCTGTGTGACTATTATGTATAAATTAAGACTACAGCTTTCTTTCTAAGGAGAGGTAGGCCCAAAAGCAGATCTTTAAGCAAGCTGATTTGTTTTGCTAAGGAACATTATAGGTGGGTGTAAATTAGTCAGAAAACGGTTGCAGATGGTAAGGAAGTGCAGCTTATACAAACTCATACACTGTAACCAAAAAAGATGTGTAAGAGTATACAGGAAACATAACTAGAGAAAAGTATAAAGTAAAAGTGGTCTTGCTCTTTCTTTGCATCTTTCTCAAATATGCCTACAGCTTTCCCAGAACCTACCACACAATACACAACTGGAGGAGGCTTGGAGGAAGTCACTTGAGACACCATTCAGCTGGCCTCTACAAAATCTCCCTTCTCCAAAACCTGACAGTGCTGGTACTTTTCCACCCTTTGAGCCCTGAACACTCCTCTCTTCCTCTAATGGCCACACTGGGGACAGGAGGAAGAGTTTTCACTGTCCCCAGTACAAGCTACCATGTAAGAAAGTCTTGGTCCTTAAAAAATTCTGACTTGAGTAAACCAGCCTGTTCCTTCTTTTTGGGAGGAACTGAGAACTCCATTCATTCCCCCTAACAGCCTGCAGCTGACTGCAACTTCCCAAAGCCAACAGGGAGTTCCCCGAATTTCTTTTTGAATGCTTACTTGTACTGCTCTTCATCACCTTTTTCTCCAGCCAGACCTTTCAGGCATGGGTCACCACTATATCCTCCTCCTATCTGCTTTACGTAAAATCTTGATGCTATTTCTTCCTAGTAGCTACAAAATTCACGCTTCCCTTTCTACTTGTACAATGAATCAGTGCTTCCTCACTGCATCATTAAATACTAAAACTTCATTCTCTACAGGGTTTTTTGGAATTAGCTGTCATATCCTGCTAGTCCAGAACATCCTCACGCGAAACATCTTTTCAGCAACTAAATTTGAGTTACCATCTTTGCTCATTTACCTTCCAAAACCATGCTAAGGTTTTGTTCTTAGTGCTCCCCATATGATAGACTCCAAGCATCACTGCTTGCAAAATGTGTATGAAACCATTGTTTTTAATAGCTCCTTAATAGCTTTTAATACTTTTTAACAGCTCTTTTTTTTAATAGCTCTTTTGAAACAGGTACACACCTGCTCTGAATTGTTCTTGGGATGTTATCTGTAATCCTGCTTTATTCTCACTTCTCTTTGCTCTTATCCACCCCGTATCATACTTCAGATCCAGGGAAAGCTGCTGCTTCCCTCTGCTTTGCAAAGTGTCACGCATCCCTTTACACAGTACACAGGTAAGAATATGCAAACAGCATAAACTCCAAAAGCACACAGCAAAAGATATTTGACAGTTAAATGTCCACCTTCATATTTCACCATTTAAAGTTTGGGAAACAGTTTGCTGCTCTCAAGATAAACAGAAGTGCACATTCAGCGAGTGGTGCCAGGGGTGACAAGTACAGCAGATTGCCCAGCACACTCCACGGGATCACCACAAACTAATCAAGGCTGGCAGGGACCCCAGCCCAGCTCCCTGCTCAAACCACAGCATAATTCATATGGTCCACCCCACACCTTGATAACAGGTAAACCCCAACCACTTGTTTTCTGCAGAAACAGACACATACAAACCTCTACACAGTTCTGTTATTTTCTTTTATTCATCATTTTAGAAAGGTGGGGAGTATTTGAAACTATTCCAGGCCAAATTTGTCTTTAATTTTTATTCCCTGTAAACCCAATGATTTCAGTGTTTAATTTCCTATAATACTGATAATGAAATTACAGTCTCTTGCCTTCAAAAAAAGCAAATCTGACACTTCAACTAGGATTACAAAACAAAATTAAACCATAAAAAAACCCCACATCCATCCCCAGCATACCAAAGCAATAAATGTACACAACCTGTGGAACTGACATTCCCCCCTCCCACCCCCAAAAAAACAACAAAAAAAACACCACAAAAAAAAACCCCAAAACCCGAATTCAGTTTGTGGCCCTAGAAAAGTAAGATTGTGTTAATGGTATTTGTCCTGAGGAAAAAAAAATTAAGATACATGCCTTTTAATAACATGAAAGGGTTCATCCTCCTGATTAAGTGCACAACCTTATAGAATTATTTTTAATAATATTCATCTCAGCACAGCTGTACAGTAACTTTTCAGCCCACCATTTATCCAGCCTGTACTGTCTAATTTTACACATGAGGTCACTACAAAAGATGTCAAAGCTGCACCAAACTATATCACACCTCCACTGATCTCCCCACATGCACTTTGAAAAAGAAATCTGTTAAGGTTGGCAAAACACAGCTTGCTTTCAGTAAATCAATGCTGACTGCTGCTGACTGCATACTTGCTCTTTATGTGCTTGCAGCTGGCACTTCGAAGATGTTCACCATGACCTTTCAAGGGGCTGAAGTCTGACCAAGCTATAGATCACCAGATCCTCCTTTTAATGTTTATTTATTTATCAAGATGGGTATAATAGTAGCTTTATTCCAGTTGTCAAAGCCCTCCTTTAACTGATCTTTCAACTTTGCAATCTCATATGCAATATCCTTCAGCATCGTTGAGTGAAACCCATCTGGCCCACGGATTTGAACACAGAAGAGAAGGAAGCCACATGACCTTCAAAAGTACCTTATTATACCCTTCTTTGGAACAGGCTGAAAGAAATATTCTATTCTCTATAAAATACCAGGGATGTGAAAGTGATTTAAGTTAGCCCTCATATTAGTAGTTTATTCCTCCAATGCATAAATACACACAAGGAGTCTTACTGCTTTTTACTTGCAACTCCCAACAGATGAATGCCATCACAAATGTGCCACTATTTGTATGTTATTTGTTTCTTGTGATTAAACAGGCATGATTTAAAAGCTGTGAGCTTTTGCAGACCGTAATTTAAAAAAAATTAAATAACAATTCTTTCTGCTTGATCAACATTGCTTTATTATGCCTTGTTCTAGATAGTTACGACATCACTTTATGTCATGCAAATCCTAGAAAATCTTAAATAGGTCACTTGCCTCATTTCCAAGTTGTATCATAGGAAAAATATCAAAATATCAGCAACACCAACTGCTGCCTTGGATTTTGTTGTTGTTGTTTTAAATGTGCATGGAATTGTTTGAAGGTTTGTTTACTACTTCTAAGGGTTCCAGGAGGGATTTTGTTAAAATAAGATATTTAAACTTGTTTAGTAATTCTGTTTTGATTGTCTGAGCATTTTTAAATGATTTATCATATTGGCAATAAACATTTGCAGTACACACTATAACGATTCCATGGGACTTTATAGTGGGATATGCTGAGAATACATATGAGGAATATCAGCAGCAGAAAAAAACTCATTAGCTTAACAAATTGCTAAACCAACTAGAAGCACTTTTTTTCCTGTGTTGACATCATTCATCTAATTTTTTTGTAAAAACTAAGCAACTGCATCACAAACATTTTCTTTAAACAAACAAAAATTCTAAGAGCAAGCAAATTCAGATTCTTGGATGCAGGTCTCTGCACATCACATCTGTTACTCCTCAGTATGGATGCAGGCTTCAAATTTGGGATGATATTTCATGCTGTACATGATGGAAAACAATGAGTCGCAGATGGAGCTTCCCTGCCTGAACTCTCTATTCCCTTTTGATTTCTGGTCAGCATTTTCAGCATAAAGGGGAATAGATGAACTTTGTGGGGTCTGAAGTTCTGCAGACTGTGCACCTTTGCGTGTGAGGCAGGGAGGCAGAAGGGAATATGCTAGGAAGTACAACAGTCCATAAAGCTAACTTCATCCTATATAGCGCCTAAGAAAAACAATTCATATATACTCTTTC
This sequence comes from Actenoides lindsayi, assembly GCA_025331215.1. NCBI lineage: Eukaryota > Metazoa > Chordata > Aves > Coraciiformes > Alcedinidae > Actenoides > Actenoides lindsayi. Next base: position 34,491 of record WTSP01023205.1, on the reverse strand, counting down.
GTCCAAGTATTCCCAGAGCAAGAGGAAAGGACTGACCCGTATCCCCATATATTTCTTACCTAAAGTTCTTTTTAGCTGTATTTGTGGGCATAGGTTTTGGTGTTGTTTATTGGCTGGGGTTTTGTTGGACTTTATGTTTGGTTGGGTTTGTTTTTTTTTGGGGGGGGGGAATGTGCAGTGGGGTGTTGGTTAGTTTTGTTTCACTTAGCCAGATTAAATAAATACACTTCAGTTCTCACTTCATTCCGTTGCCCTCCAGTGATTTTTCTAAGTGCAATGGGTCTTTGGTAACATTAGAACCAAATAAACTTTTGAATCCATAATCAACTTTAAAAGGAAGTATCAGATTTTGTTCCCTAATAGTGAAATGTGCAGTGCGCTACCAAAAAGAAAAGGAAATTCTTGGGAACCCCTTGATAAAATTTTCTAAACAGAAGATTTCTTATTCTATGTTGCATCTCTCAGGTACTGGGTTAACTCCCAGAACAAGTAATGCTTTTATTTATTTATTTTTTTTGCCAGAGGAAAACCCCAACAATAGAAAGATATCCAGAAATGTACAGTAATCTTTTGCTCCAGTGATGCTAAACATTTAAAGAAAAGGATTAGAAACAATTGACAAGCAGATGAAGCAGAAGGCTGCTGCATATTTATTTTTTATGCCATCAATTGCAGTGGCTCCAAAAAAAAAAAAAAAAGGCACATTTCTGTTTCTTCCACACTGAAAAGATAAAGCACACACTAAAACTGATCTTATAGATCACAGGCTCACACAAGAAACTAATTTCATCTCCATCTGGACATCAAAAAAAATTATGCTCCCATATATCAAAGTTCAATCAAGATTCATCAATGCATTTTAAACTAATAATCTGCAAGCAATTTATGGCTCAAAAGCAACAACCAGAATGAATGCAAAAGATCAATTAAAACAATAAATACATCTGAGAAAATATATTATGCTTTCATAGAAGATTTGTTAATAGGAAAAGAGAGAAAATTAATCAGATTATCCACTATAAATTATTTGCTTAACTGTTAAAAGTCTCAGAAGCACAACAGCTTGGATTCAAACTTCGTCCAGTTACAGTTTATTAATACATATGAACACAATTTATTTATCTTGATTGCATCATCTTCTATTTTTTTTTCCTTAAAATACACAAACTTCTGTCCTTTCACACACAATATTCTTGGATAGCTGAAAGGTATAGAAGAGCTGCCATTCATACACAGCACCAGAAATCTGCACCATCTACATGAGGGCTGTTTGATACCAACTTAGGAGGCAATGGAGGGAGAGTGGGGAGAAATGAGACTTTAATCTTTCAAACTGCAGTTCACAAACAGATACAATCCCACAAAAACATAAAATAGAAAACAAAAGTTCTCTATTCTAGGGCCTATGAGATTAAAACATTATGTTCTTTTCAAACCAGGCAAAAAGATTCCATGTCCTGTAACACATAGCTTCATGAAGAGAAGTCTAATGACATTTTGAGAAACCAAATGCTACTACGTGAATAAGCAATGTAAAAGCAGCCCTTGAACTAATGAATTTGTTTTAGTTCTTATTTCCAGCCCTGGCAAGCACCAAAACCAGCACACAAGCATCTGGGAGTCCAGTAGCAAGAACATGCTTAAATCCAAAATCTGTCTCTCCTGGTCAAAAAAAAAGTTACCAATAAGCAAAGTTGTACAAAGTATATTTCATCAATATGGGGATACCAGCAGTTGGTCTCAATCTTTGGAAAGGAGCATTTGTTCTAGAACACAGAATCGCACACTCACCTAGTGAAGGATCTTCTGCTTTGTTTTGGGCTAATGCAACCACTTGCCCTTCACATCCAGAAGTGGTACACCACATGTATACAGGAAGAAATAAGACCAATAGGAAGTAATTACATCCTGCATTGTCTTCACAGCTGAATGCTTGTTCCTTACTAGCTGTATTTTGAAGCACAGATGTCTAAAGTAACAAAAAGTATCACTGCTTTCTAGTCATTCAATTATAATCTATGGCACAACTGACAAAAATCCTTACTGATAGAAATTCAGAGAATTTACAAACACTTGATTTAAACATTTGAGTATAACCAAACTTCAAACTTCTGGCCATCACTTTGGGGTGATTTTTCCAGTTGAAATGTTTTGCCTGTCCTAAGGTACTCTAGATATCAAATATTCATTCCAAGCTGAATAATCTTCTAGTTAGCATATTTGTATTTTCTCATAAATAAAGCATGAACTACTCTTCAAATGACAAGGGACTTAATCTCTCAGTTTTGCTTGAAATCACATGTTTTAGTGTCTGAAATAAAAAAAGCTCTTTCAAGCCTTAACTTAGTATAAAAAGCTATTATCTTTTTCTTTCTTCAATATATCTAAATTGTAGAAGGAAACTTCTGAACACAGTATTTTTTTTTTCCTACAAAAAAAGGTACAGAATTGCCATAAGCAACAAGAGTTTTGTTGAAGCGTTCTAACAATGTGACAGAACTAAGAGGAGACTGTCCTGTAATTAATCCTAGTTGGGTTACAGACAGAATTACATAGGTACTTTAGCTTAGATTTATAATTTTAGTGCTCATACTGCTTTAAGCACCAAACCTAGTCCACCAGCTTTATGGACAGAGTGGCAGCTCTACGAGTCATTTTATGTACCCTGCATGTCTGTGTGCCAGAAAGTACATTAAAATTAGTCCTTTAACAACGCAGCCACTGGATTTTCAAACCCAAGCCCTAAACAACTTTTGTGGTAAAGTGGAATTAAAAAAAACAAAACACCTTAATAGAAACACAGGCAGAAGCACAGACTACTTCCAGAAGTGTCAGCTTCAAGGTTAACAGCAATAAAGTCCACAGCTCAGAAGCGGTGAAAATGCAATGCCTTGAGCATTTGTCCTCGTTTTTAAACACTTTGCACATTTCGTTTAACAACTTGAACAAATAGTTTGCATTTCTGAGAGTGTCCCACAAGTCTTGCAACTGATTTACATGAAAAGTCAAGGTATTGCAGCTGTGTCTGTTCTTTAAAAAAGTTTCAAGGACACTAAGACATAGAAATGCAGAACAATTTAAAGAAAACCAATCTGGGTGATCAGGTTTTTATTAGAGGATGATGAAACTTCTACTGTTCCTCAACTATTGCATTTCACCAGAGGAGACAATATAGGTTTTGTGCAGATTTTTTCCTACCAGTTTTTGAACGCTAGAAATCCTCAAATTGACTACTTCAATGCTTCTAAAGGCTTTCCAATGGCATTACTTTCGGAAGTTTAAACTTACCCTTTGAAAATTGTGAGTGATAAGCCATTTGAATTCTGACATAATCACTGCTTTTGAAACTCTTACAACTTTGTAAAAAGTACACAACTATGTTACGATGTTTGGCCTGAAAAATTATTTCCCTATCAGTAAATTACATGATGAAGAAGCAATCAAGTAATATCACAAAAGTTAAAATGCCATAAGGCAGTTAACATTCAATCAGAGGGAATCCAATGTAGTGATCTTTAGTTATCATGGTTGGAAATGTGGTTAGCTGAATCAAAACAAAATAATCAGGGCTATACACAAAGCACAGAGAGATATTTAAGGCAATTTTGTTTCAAGTTTCCTAAATTGTTTCAATCCACACACACATTCTCCTCTTTTTTTATGATTAGAGCACAAACCCAGACGCTTCAGACTTGATGTAGGAAAATTAGTTCTGCCTAGAAGGCCTAGCAAAGTTTGTTGTCTAAGGTAAATAGGAAGTTACCATAGCCTTGATATACAGCAAATGGAAAAAGACAAGCAACCCACCAATGAAGTCAAACCACAGGCTGAATGAACCACTTCCTGCATCTGCCCCTTCATTTACCATTGCCAGATCAAGTTACCTTTTAAGCTAGATGCAGCTCCAAAAACTCATGCCCTAGACAACCACCCAAAAAAGCTAGTTCTTTGCATGTATGCACCCATGCACAGACACTGAACATAGACTAATTCGACTTTTTTCTAAATATCACTTTTCCTTAAAATGAGTTATTGTTCACTCTTCCTAGCCCAGTTTAAGCCTTCATCAACATCCAACGCATAAACCAAGCCAGTGCACAGCCTCCAGCTGCAGCTTCCATGAAGAATAAAAACCTTATGATATTTGCAGCCTCAGAAATGGAAGCACTGACAGCTGGACTAGAATAGAAGGCAAAAGGGAAAGCAGAAAAACTACTTCGTGTTCACAAAGATAAGAGCAAAATGCTCCAAAATAAACAAATTTGCAGAAGGATTTATTGAAGCCGAATAGAAAACTGCAGGGCCCCCAGTGCTATGGAACTGCCACGCTTCCCTCGAAGGGCAACGGTGAACTGTAGCTCAGTTGCAAGCAGCTTTGTTAGCCAGAGACAGCGCTACACAGAGTATTTCGGACTGGCTCACAGGACAGGATTCAAAGGCAGCAAAAGCAGAGGCTTGGCAGTTAAGCGTCAGGTAGAAGGGTCTGAAAAACTCATTAATGGTACCCTGTTTAATTTACCTTATTCTGTGTGTACTTCCAATGCTGTATATAGTTTAAACAGACAGTCCTGAACAACGCTACTACGCAACTGATTCATCAGGTAGGCAATTTTTTACATCTGCAAGCCCTAGCAGGCAAGGAAAAAATTAAATGTACAATAAAAAAATACATACGCTGCCGTGTATGTCAAACATTACTCACTATTAAAAGTCCTGTGACGCTCATATGCTTTTGTTAAGTTCCATACCAAAAAGAATTGGTTTTTAAAAATAATTCTGGCCTCTCAGATGTCAAGATCTGAATCTCTTTGAAAATCTGGATGCTTTTTAAAGGCGACATAAATATGGCTTTTGGTACTGTAACTTCAGAATTTTATTTTGAAAAGAATGACCTTTATATTTATAAAACAGATCAAAAGGGAAGAGAGTTAAGTTTTCCCCATTCTCTTGGAAGGTGTTTTACAGGCTGGTCCTGCAAGAGCTTCTGCCCTTACGCAGATAAAGTTTTTCAAACTAAACAGGACTTGTGTCCTTTGTTTGAGAATGGGTAGCACTGCATTTTATAATACCACAGAACTGTATTTGCTCCCTCAAAACTGAGGTTAGATATATACATTTAACTTGCGTAGACTTTCTTTCTATCACCTCTAAAGATACTGTTGAACCAATTTAAATGCTTTACAGTTTTAGCTCAAAGATAGGCAGTGTTAGTTTCTGGTAGTACATAAAACATCAATCAAGCTGCAGATAATGAACAAAAACCTAACCTGTATATATTTAATCAAACAGTTCTTATTTTCCACTTATAACCTAAATTCTGAGATCTTACTGGAGAATTCACCTAGAGCACAGGTCTGCAATATACAGTGCTCTAGAGTAAGTTTGTGTGTTCCGTTTTGTAATTTTGAGATTTTTCCCAATGGTGAACTGCAGGAAAAAAGCCTGATGTACGTGTATCATTGTAATATTGTTTTAATTAGATTTCTGCATAGTCTGTCTGCATACAAATTTATTCATTTTCAGTATTAGTATCCTGTTCTTCCCCAAAACTTAAATACAGTCTAAACAGCACAAGCAACTACTTAAATCTTTTGGTTAGTGCATTCATAATGAAAAATATTGCTCCATTCTGTGCAATTAAATCAGGATCAGTAACCACCTGGGATCCTAACTGGGAGAGGGCAGAAAAAAATAGCTTTTGGTTAAAGTAAACGTTTGTAATGTTTGGGTTTGCTTCCAATCATAATCCGGAAACTTACATACAGCAGACTGGTTATGGATAATTTTGCATTCAAATGTTTTTAATCATCTGAAGGCCAAATCTTTACCAACTGCTGATTCCAGTAAGATAAAAAAACTGAGCTGAGAAAAAGAGGACATGTTAAACAGATAAATGTGGCTTCAGAAGACTGAAAGAGTTAGAAAAAAAGTCTTAATTTGGGATACAAGGAGGAATAAAAAACAATCTCAGAAAAGTCTTCCACAAAGCACATTATGAGAGTCTACGTAGGTAACCTGTAGCCATGCAGTTGACTTTCTCAGGGCCATTGCAGCCCTACCTTGTGCATTCAGAGTCTCCCAGAACCCTGGGAAGGCTAGAACGATTCAGGAGATCCCGAACAGCCACAAACCTGCTTCTCAACAGGAGATTAATGGTGTGTTTGAAGAATGAAGACGCTGCACTACCTTGCAACAGAGAAAAGAACACTCACAAGTGACAGAACAGTAATTCATTGTCAACAGGAAAGATATGACTCTGAGCTTAGGAAGCAAGTTTATTTCTGCTACTGAAGCATCAGCCACAGCTACAGTTATGAAAATGGAGAACGTTAACAAGGTAAAAAAACCCAAACAAACAACAAAAAAAGAAAAACAGAAACAAAGAAAACAAAACAAAATTTTTAAAAAACCTACCAAAACACAACAACAAAAATAACCAAACAAAAAACAAAGTGAAAGTATAGCTAACAACACTTGAAATCAGTATTAAACAGTTGCATACAAAAAATACTTTCTCTTCAAAGGGCCATATCCTCCTAGCCTCTCCTAATCCATGGGAAATGGCCTAACGCACATTTGAAGCTTCAAATTATTTACAGTACTTATCCAATAAGAACAATTAAAGCCATTTGTAATTGCAAATATATTTGCAAAATCCAAGTTGTACAGTTGCATTTTATATGCATCCACAAAATTATTTGCTTTTTGTCATCATGATACTGTTCTCTTAAATCTCCTCCATGTGACACACGTACATACAGACATACATGCACTTACAGCAAGGCCGAGATCCTAACTGCCTAAAAAAAAAGCATGTCACTGCCATCAGGCAACTAGATGTCTGATCCTACTCTAGCACACACACCTCAGCCTAGATTTAAGTTCAACTCAAACAGCCAGAGGAAGAAGCACAAGCTGTGAGTTAGCCTTCTGTAAAATGTATTGAATTCACACCTGTGGTATAGATGCTTTAAGCCCAAGTTACAGCCAAGTTAGGGTCAGTAATGTGGATAGGAAGATTAGTCATTTTGATTAGCACTTCTAGATAGGCCAAATGCAAGAAGCTTCAGAGAAAAGTAAGCTACAGGTAAGAGACACTGGGCCACTTTAAATACTTGTACTTTGAAATTATACTACTCTTTCTTGCTCAAATGAAAAACTACTTATTGCAATTTTAGATTACCAGGAAGCCTGCAGTAGGTGATGGATAAATGAGCATGCTATTGATGACTTTTCGTTATGGTGGCAACTTCCGAGCTGGATTTGCTTATCAATTTTCCTGCAAGTTGTATGATTTGGGTGCTTATGCAAAACCTCTCATGCAATGCTTCATTTAGTCCAACTGCACAAGAACATAGCAGTTGATTATTAGAAAGTTATATACTCCGGTTGAATAGTATATTGGAGAATACAGTCAAGCAATTACTGGAGAAGCAATAGATGTTATTAAATCAAATTTGCAAGAGAATGTCTACATACTTAATTAGCATTTGACAAAAGTGCTTAAGCAAGGAAGTTACAGCTTTTCAAAATATCAATTAGTATTTTAGTAATAAATTGTCATCTTATGATCTTGCTCTAGTAGTTTTGCTAAATGCCATTTAAGATATTGTCGTCTTTATAGCCAGGATAACAGTGGCAGCTCATTAGGAGAAAGAGCAGCCTAGTTCTACACCTACATAAAAGAAATTACTGGCTCTTAAAAGTGTAGCACACAGGCTGCTGCAACTGCAATCACAACTTACCTTTTTTCAGACTGAATTCTTCAACTCATGACCCTTTCATCTTCACACAAACTGAGGCAGAAGATACTACTTAGACAAAATCAAGTTTCAGGTACTTGCATCGTACTTGTTGCTTCTTTGATTACTAATTTTCCTTGAATTCTTAAGAGTGGAAAAAACACAGGACAAGTTGTGTCTGAGACCTTGGATTACAGCCTCAGCCGATAATTTCTCAGTCTTCAACAGAGTGCTCAGTAAACTGACAGTTGTTAAACTGACTGGCCTAAATTTGAATACCTTCTTATCATCCTGCTATTAAATATGCTTACAGCCTGAGCTCTCTTATCAGACTATCATGTATAAACATACAAGATGGAAAGGTGAGGTAAAAAGCTCAAAAGTAAAACTTTGAGAATTTGAGCCTAAATTCCTACTTCCTTAGTAATAATTTCCCTTTTATTGCTTGCAGCATTCCCCTTTTCCTTGGGAACTTCACAGCATTCCTCAATGTTTTCTACTTTACCAGCGAACCCAGCGGCGCATGTAGAGTATCTGTGCACGTAGCAAGTACAGCTGAATCTTCAGATACATTTTTCAGGAAACAAACGTGGAGTAAATATAGCAAAATACATGTAGATTTGGACATAAGAGAGTAAAGCCATCCCCAGTGAGCATCAACCAATATCCATTTGGTGGTATCACAATTCCTTCGTTCCTTTAAAACACAGCAAAAGTATAAGCATGGGGGTGAAAATAGTTTCAAATCCATTTGAGCTCACTTAGAAGATCTATTACCTTCCCACATCCCTGAAAAAGAAATATTCATGGCACTAGTTAAGTAGATCCTGAGAGGACATTTTTTAGCTACACCACTAATTCCAACACTAAAGAGAAGTAGATGTTAAAAATTAAGAGCCGTCTAGAATAATTTAGCAGTTCCTAAACTGTTTTTCCCCATTATCAGTGTTGTGCTTTTCCGCTGCGTGTCCATTTAACACCAGGACTGTGGAGGAGGAATAGGTTACTTTCGCCTCAGGTGAGAAGAATTGAGAAAAGTAACAAGAACATCACTTCCTCACTAACAAAGTCACAAGTTCAATTCCCTCTTCACTGCAGTTAGATGTGCAGTTCTGCACAACATGAGAGAGGAGTTTGTGTCATTGACACATTTGTAGAATGTTGCTTTGGAAAGGGAAGCAGCTGGCAATTCTTTGACTGTAAAACAGATCCACACATGAGCACTGAATACAGAACAACATCACTAAGATGTCTCATTTGCTTCCAACAGAGCAATTTAGTTTAGACTGCGGACATAGTTAGCAGGCATGCTAATTATGAAGAGATGGAATGCAACAACTCTACCTCGCTGAAAATCCTTAACCTAGAGAAAAGTGCCTTAAGGATGGCAGTGCAGTGAATTTCTTACACGGCCCAGAAATCAAACAGCAACAGACAAACCTAATGTCTTGGTGAAGAAAATTAAAGATAAACATAGGGAGTGATTAAGATCCACCTGCTAACTACAGTGCTGTATTTATCTGTTTTACATAGGCTGCCTTTTAATTTCCCTATTATTTTTTCTTGCAATATGGAAAAAAGAAAGATGGAAGAGTGCAAATTGCTGTTTACAAGCCACATGCTTTATATTCTATACCTTTTCTTGTGTTTCTCCTTTGTTCCTTAGATAATCCTTTCATTTTCCTGTATACCTTTAAACACTCCACTGTATCACTGTGGTATCTCTTCTGTATCAGTGTTCTATATCCTATAAGGACTGAGTCACCAGGTCTACCAGCTGTGCTTAGCAACTCCTCCACAGCCTTCGCATTTCTGTGCCTTAGGGTCCATCTAGCATACCGCATGCCAGACCAACCTCAAGAGCATTCTGGTTCCCCGCAGCTATCAAAAGCTTCTGTAGGAGATTGATCAATTATCAAGCACCTATGCTATAAGTCATCTCAGGAGTGGTAGACACAATCCTGAAAGGACACCTGTCTAGCACCAACAGCTACGAACTGGAACTCACTGTCAGTTCATCTGTTCCCAGCACCCTGACCTGCATCCTGAGTCTCCCTTCTCCAGGAACATTCAGTTCAGTTCTTTGGGAAAACAGCTGTGAGCAAGTAACCACACAAGAGCTTCACAAAGAACTTCTACTCTTTCCCCTGTAAAACAAACAAACAAAAAAACAACACCACAAAAAAAACCCAAACACACACCTCACAAATGTAAAACAGCAGGACACTAAAAACTAAAATAAAATTAAAAAAAAAAAAAGAAAAAAGAAGCAGCAGCAGTGAAAAATAAAGCCTTTGATGATAACCATCTCCTGAATGTAAAGTCCTTTCCTCTGGTTCTCCATGCCCTTGGCAATTCACACAGACTATTTGTATTCAGAAAGCCAAGTTTATGAAACTCCTGGAGTAACTCACCTTGAGCTGATAGAAGTCACTGAGAAGTGTGAGGGATTGACCTCATGCTCTTTCATCATCTTTGAGGCTCTCCCATCATGTGCTGCCCCATCACTCTCCTCACACTGCAGGCCCTGCCAGGTGACCTTGTTGCCAAGGTAACCTCTTCCCTGACAACATGATTTTCCTCTGTTAAAGCTGGGCTATTGTCTTAGATGTTTGTATTAAAATAGAGGACCATCTGCATTTCATGACCTTCTCTTATTAGGGTTTTGTTCTCATTTCATCTCAACACAGAAGTGAACAGACACTGAAGAAGGTAAAAGGTCACACATCCAAAATAAAGTCAGCAGTTTACCAAGGTTGGATACAGTTCATTGGGAAGAATATATTCATTCTTCATGCATCAGAGCCCTTCACATTGTCAGAGGACTGCTTTGCTAAATAGAAGGGAGCAATAAACCCTTTCCCAAGATATGCTGTGCTATAAACTGATTAAGTGGCATAGAACTAATTACAGCATATTATGCTTCCTGGGTCTTTCAGAAAAGGGACATCTAAAGGAGTAACATTCACTAATTAATAATTGTTTCAGGCTGCCAGCTTTAAAAGAACCTGGAGCAACAAAAATATAAGGGTCTACAAATGTGTTTTGTACCCATTAGCTTTAAGGTGTCCATATCAGCATCTTCCTTTCTTTCCTACTATGCCACCTCCATACACATCCAGCTACATTATAGGAATTCATCTAATAAAAGCATAATCATCTCAAAAAGTCTGAGAATTAAGTTGCCTCTGGTTTAGTCCACCTCTGCAGTCAATGAGGAGACAGCAAACCCACAGAAATGCAACAAAGTGCCTCCTGAACACATCTTATTTCTTTCTGTTAACAAGACAAGAGGCTGGAAGACAGACTACACTAGAATTTAAAGTCTCAGATGTTAAACTTCAGTGGGATCACACTTTAATCATTAGAAACACATACAGCTCCAGGACAGATTTTACCTGGAGGAGAGAAGACCATGGGGAAACAAGACAAAAGGTAACTGCCAAGATGAAGAAAGTAAATTGTTTTTACATGCCATCATGCACAGAACAGGAAATATACCCATATTGCAAGAGATTTACATTAGGTATCAAGGAAAAAAAATAGTGATCTTAGTAAATAGGTAAGTAACCAGACAGATTGTCTAGTGAGGTTACAGCATTCACAGCCTTTGAGGGTTTTCAGCATCCATTAGACATAACCAACCCTAGCTTGCTGCACGTGGTTACCTTCAGGGAGGTTTCATCTTCCACTGATTTTATAACAATCTAGTCGTTTTGGATTTTTTTCTTAAAAAAAATAGCCAACAGCAACAAAAACACCCCACAAAAACATTTACTTGAATATGTACACCAAGTGCTTATTTCATATGAGCCTAACTGCAGCACAGTATTTGAGTGGGCAAGTAACCTGCTGATGATTTCCTGTTCTGAGAATCAATGCTTTGTAAACAAAAGATGTAATTCCACTCTACTTTCTACTAAATGAATCTCCATGCATATTGTTAAGAGTAATCTCCAAAAGTCTTTGCTACAATGCCATACTTGCCATATAAAAATATGTATGTCCAATCAAATGAAGTAGTAATAAACCCTACAGTGGCAATCAAAATATCTTTATTAAATTTAGTAACTTCTGGGCATCAACAACTGGAAACCTAACAGAAAAAGAGTGTCATTTTCACTGATTGTCAAAACACTTTTGTATTGATATTTAAAAATATATACAGCTTGTAGTTTATTAGTATTTGGTCAGTTGTCATCCGCTGAAATGAAGACATACAGACAGTCCTAAACCACACCACTCTGACCTTTTCAAAATTTTCAAATTTTAGTTGTTGGTCATTCCTTTTATTTCCTCTGTCTGTAACCTTAATATTCTGTAAGCAACAGAGAAATGGAATGGTTGCCTACGCCAAACAAATACACTGTAAAGGTTAAAGCAGTGTAAGAGATTGCCACTGTTATTTTGCTGTCATTTGCAAAGTATACTAGAACCCATGACTAGAAGGTGCTGCTCAGATGGGAATGATAAGTGGAAGTAAGGAGTGACAGAACTTCAGTTCATCTTCTAATAATGAGCTTTATAAACATTAATTTAAATCTGCTCTCAGCGATCCATTAATACATGTGATAGCTTACAAGCAGTCCAGTTGCTGCTAATGCAGTGCTTGAACACTTAGTTTCGAAGTCTTTTTTAATAGTGCTATATGTTTAGCTAAAGACCAATTCATGCAAGTTTCATACATCAAATTATCATAATTTGACAATGTGATCATTGCTGTGCAGTCTTACAAACAAGCACATGTTTTGGTGTCATGCTAAATCAGGACCTAAGTATTCTCTCACTAGATTTCTTACACAGACATTCTTAACTTCTCTTTGCTCACGCTGGTGGGAACAGGGGGGTTAATTCCCCCTGAAAGCTTAAAATGGGGCTTGAAATATTAAAAGTTTGCAACATGGCTAAACAATATGTTTGTTACCTGCAGTGTTACATATATCCCTACTGGGTAAGAAACAAAGCTGTAATCTGTTACAAATGCAAAGACAAACTAACAATTTCTAATAATGTCACAAATACTAATTGATACAAAACAAATCAACTGCTGTAAGTTATTTACAAAAATACTGCTCACAGTGTTTTGTTTTGAATAAATAAAAACAAATGGTATATTAGCTTTCATTTTCCAGTCTAAGTGAACAGGAACTATAAACAAAAAGTTACTTTTTCAATTTAAAAATACACATGACAACAGGGCAGAGTGACCTTTCAAGTATGGACTAGCTATTCCGTATACCTGTGGAAATGCTGCAAAAACCAGTCACAAATACTAAGCTTCACTGAGTGCAAGCCAGGAACAGGTTTTCTCAGTATGTTGTCACAAACCTCTTGCACTTCATTACTCTCAGAACCGTGCAACAGGCAACGCTTTCTTTAAGTAGAGCCAAGAACATGCTGATAGTTCAACAGTTTTATCAGCCTGGTAGTCCAAACTGCAGCCTCATTGCAGGAATGTAACTAAATTAGTTGCTGACGTGAATATTAAAAAGCCTCATTACTGATACAGACGACTCATTAAAAAGACTTCCTAGTCCTATACTTCATTTTCTGGTGCTGTGCTACTCCACTGCACACCCCAGGTCTGGGGTTAAAGGCTGGAGTCTCATCTGTCCTTAAGCAGAGCCAGTGAGGAACATCACCTCCTGCTCAGCCTAGGCCACATAGGAGGTTTAGTTTTGAGGTTAGTTTTACTTGTTTGTTTTGGGGTTGATTTGTTAGTTTTTGGACAATACAAGCCTACACTAATGGCTAAAGTCCTGTTGTTTACCCTTTTTTATCCCTATTATCAAGTGATAATGGCAAAAGTCCTATTTAGTGGATAAAAACTTCCTTCCCTCCCCACTCCCACCCTCACAAATGCTTATTTGGTAGGTAAGTGTGTACTGACTGAGCCAGAGAAAGGTTGTTTTCATTTGTTATTTTTATGTAGGTACACAAACTGTAAATTTATCATAAATAATTAGGCCAAATGTGAAGCTCTAATAATGTACTGTTTACCTCCAAAATTTAAATTTAAACCAACAGAAATCCTTCTAAAAAAATTAAATATCCAACTGGTATAATTTTTTTCAGGGTTGTAAAAAACTTTCCTTGATTGAACGCATCCTAAGGGTGAATGCATTGAACCCAAGTTAGCAACTGATGGGGACTCTCAGGTTTGATTTGTATTATAAGCAGAATTAAAGATGCTCGCAGCTAACCTGAAGCATACTATGCCCTGCCCCACGCAAAGTTTTAAGCAAAGCATTTCCATGATTCTTCAGGCTGGAAAGCTGATAAGCCTTGAAACTACCACCATATTTTTCCCCATAGATCTTTCCATCTAAGAAATATACCTAAATCAAGAAAAGCTTGACTGTAGTTCTTGGACAACAGATGATAACTGGAATGAAAGTAACATGGGTTAAAGCTCATTATGCAGTTTGGCTCCTAAATCTCTTCTGCAATTTGTTTTCCAGTTTTGTCTGTTTTGCAGTTTCTAGGCTCCTCTAAATTCTTTTGAGCTGTTTCAGGTTAAACTGTCAGATAGCCCACCTGGAATTCAAGGTGACTGGAAACACAATGCACATGGTATATAGAAGAAGGTATAGCTGCAATGAGTCAATGTTAACCACTTCTGCCAGTTGAACTCCTGACAGTAGTTTAATCACAACAGCCTGAACCACGAACTAGGTGTCCAAATATTTGTCAGGGTCTTGCATTCTGTAGAGAATCCCCAGTGCTGCAACTAATATTATCAATTTAGTTTAACTAAATCTGACTTAGATGTATATATGAAGGAGCTGCAATCATTCTTATCAGCTGAAGGCAGGAATTCCCAGCATTCATTTTTTCAGCTTTTCCAGCTTGGTTGTATGCATCTTTTACTGTTCACGCCTAATAAGACTTGCATAACTGCCCCTGAGGGACTTGGAATTATTGCTATCATCTGGAGGTTCAGACCCTAGCAAACATATCCAAGTCATGTATTTGCAGCTCATATAGCATTTGTTTGAAAACTGAAATATATTATACAGTCAGAAATGTAACAAGATACACGTGTGGAGAATTAATAATCCTTACAGATATTTGCCAATTCAAATGTCAAATAACATTTGATTAAAACATTTAACAAAACAGTTATCCAGTTCCAGAAATTAAATGACAGTGGAAACCTCTGCCTATCACTCATTATTCTGGAGCCTTAATATCACAGAATCACACAACAGTTGAGGTTGGAAGGGACCTCTAGAGGTCATCTGGTCCAACCACCCTGCCCAAACAGTCACGTAAAGCAGGCTGTCCATGAGTATGTTCAGACTAAGTATCTTCAAGGATGGAGACTGCAAACTCTCTTGAGCAGCCTGCTCAAATGCTCAGCTATCCTCGCAGTGGGGAAAAAAAAAAAAGTGTTTCTTGATGTTCAGATGAAACTTACATTTCAGTTTGTGATTACTGCCCCCATCCTGTCCATGGGCACCACTGACAATAGCCTGGCTCGATCTTTACATTCTCCCTTCAGGTATTTGTGTATAATAATAATAATAATAATAATAATAATAATAATAATAATAATAATAAGATTCCCCCTTATCCTTCTCTAGGCTTAACTGTCCCAGCCCTTATCAGCCCATCTTTATACTGGTCCCTTAATCATCTTTGTGGCCCTTGACTGGACTCCACAGTATGTCCCTGTATCTCTTGTAATGAGGAGCCCAGAGCTAGACACAGTGCTCTAGGTGTGGCCTCATCAGTGCTGAGTAGAAGGGAAGGATCACCATTCTTGACCTGCTGGCAATGCTTTGCATAATGCAGCCCAGGATACCATTCTCCTTCTGTGCAGCAAATGCATATTGCTGGCTCATGCTCAGCCTGACCTCCAGGTCCTTTTCTGCCAAGCTGCTTTCCAGCTGCGTGGGCCCCAGGATGTACTGGTGCATGGGACTGTTCCTTCCTAGGCTCAGGACTCTGCACTTGTTGAAATTCATGAGGTTCCTGTCAGCCCCTTTGTCCAGTCTGCATATATGCATACATGAGAGGTACTAAATCTCCTTTACATCATTTTCTCAGATGCTGGTACAAACATTGGTTTTATCATCATATTTACTTAGAGAAAGCTATGGAACTAATGAAGGAGGAACTGACATGCACTGTCCAAACTAAAAATAGAAAGAAAATACAAAGAGTAACATAACACCAGGAGGTCTGCTACTCATTTCCAAGCAGCAACACAGCCACTCCAAAGCTTTTCAAATCAAAGGAATATACAGCATATTCTGAAGTGCACACAGTTAATCAGAACACATTTATTTGTTTTCCCCTCGTTTGTTTTTAGATAGCGAGCCCAATATAGAAATCTTGGCTTCACAAACTGATTTGTATGATTTACTCATACAAGAAATGAACAAGAGTTTTCCACTGCAGAAAGTGCCACTTGGGATCATATTTTATCACCAAGACAGAGCTCTGCCCTCCTCATTTGGAGACCTCACAGCAGAGTTTCTAGAACCCTGTGCAATTACTACACAATGCTCTCACAGCATTGGTGTCAGCTCTCCCACACTGTTCTTAATTCAGAGCAATAGAGTGAATACACCCAGAATAAGGTAGAGAACAGGAGCACAACAAATCACCTTGCCATTATCCACTGAAACGCAGTTAAAGGATTCATAATCTTTGAGACAAAATAAAAACATCACTGGAGATTACTTAAAATTAAAGCAAGTTTCACTTGTGAACCAGTGATTTTCAAGCAAAAACAAAAAAATCAGTGGCTTGGTAACTTTGCCGCAAGTCCATGCATGGTACAGACTCCACAAGTAATACTTAGATTTACAGATACAAGGAAAGAACAATAATGTAAAGCAGTGTACAGGACCTACACCATTCTGTGATTTGAGAGGCCTGAAGTGAAGCAGCATTGTTACACAATGACTATTCATAGAAATGGATTTTGGACATTCTTTCAGTCCATAGGTAAAAACTCTTACTAACAAACATCACTCCCCAACATGCACTTGCAAGACAGTGAACGTTGGCTACTATCAAAACAAGTTCTCATATGTTTTTTGAATGAAGAGTTATGACTATGTTTTGCTGCACTCTGACAGTAAATTGTACGTGCAGTAGCAACTTACTCCTGAGTTGTATTTCTAAACTGGCGTTGAACCTCTCAAAAGGAACAGATGAGCAGAGCATTACTGGAGTATTGCTGATGCTCCAATTTTACCTCTTTCCACAGGTTGATATATAGAACACGTACATGGGCTGCACAGATTAGGTATGAACGTGGAACAAATCTCAGTTGTCAGACCTGTGCATTAGCAGATAAATCAGCTTCACAGCTATTTTGCAGGTCAATACTTCCTGGAGGCACTCAAAGTTTGCTTTGCACAAAAATGGTAGACCAACACTTCTTGAATGCAAGGGATAAACTGCACAAGCAGCTCACCAGATCAGCACACTCAGTAACGAATGCCTTCTAAACACTCTTCACTGCTGTGTGCTCCATGTAGAGCTTTTCTGTACATGTACACATGTGTAAAGGACAGCTGGGATGCCATGATGTCTACCAGACTATCTGGACTTCCTGCTCCAAGCTAGACAAAGGGTCCTGTTACACAAGAGAATTAGACCTTTGTTTAAACGATCCATCCATACAATGCAAAACTATGTTTCAAGGCTACAGTATATTTTGTAATTTCCTGTCACAGCAGCTCACTCAAAATTCTTACGCCAATACTAAAAATCCTGTCACCTTTAAATGTTTCAATAGATAGGAAAAGAATAGTTTGCAAGTCTTTCTTTAAATACACTTATTATACACTAGCAGTATCTGTTTCACAGCAGGATGTATAAAGTACTTAAAAAGAGACTTGGATTAAAAAGCTAAAATGGCAGTTCTTTGTTATTATCCTTGGTATTTGTCACCCTGTCTTTCATCCTTTTGTATTCTGATAATCCAAATCTTTAAATCCTTCAAGAACTCATTTGGGGTTTAGGGTTAAGAAAGATTTAGTTCAACAGAAATGGTAACATTCCTCCCTCAAATCTATGCTTTCATAATTATACATGAAATAAAAAAAAAATTTAAAACATATATATCATTATAAAAACTGTTAAGGATGAAGAGTTCAGCACTGTGTAAACAAAATAATTTCACAATAAAGCCTGAAGAGACAATGTACAATTGTTATTCCTCTGATAACTATTAGCTTTCAATAAAAGCTATTTGGAAGAAAGTTAAACTATATGAAGTTTGTTTCAAGAAAAAAGAAAGAAACAAAAAGGAGAAACATAGAAGAATCTCCTCTTTATTAGAAATTAGGAAATAAGTGATTAATCAAGTGAAAATAATGCAGTTAAACTACAGCTTGTGGTGCCAAAAGACCAGATATGTGCAGAGAGCAGACATTGTGAGCAGCTTGGCATCAGTTAAACAAGACAGTTTTACTGAGTTTTAGCAGAGTTGGGTTTAAGTCACATTATTTCTTCAGTATTCTGCAGTTAAGGAGGTATTTGTGAAGTTAACAAAAACCTTATTATCAGTAAAAGGGAACAACATTCAAAGGGAGCTAAAAAAGTATTGTTAAGAAATTCTTCACTGCTTATACAGGTAAATGTGTTATGCAAAGATGTCCTAGTACGTTCACCATCCCAGTGTGTCCCTGAGCCTTCAGCTGACTCCTTCCAATTGTCTAAGGCAGAACTGGTGGGGAACATCTCTTCCTACTCAGTCTGGACCACATGGGGATTGTTTTCACATATTTTCTTACCACACTCTGCTTCCTTCCCACTGGATTCCAGCCACGGTCAGTCATGTGCCCACGTTTCCTCCAGCCTCAGCCAACACCAGGATGTGGGTTGTCACGTATCAACCCCCCCAGGGCTGTGCCACACCAAGGAGGCCATGGGCAAATGCTGCTGGGCACAGGAAAATAAGACCCAACCAGGTCAGGCAAGACAAGCCCAGACAACTCCCAGGGCCTCATGTTACACGTTTACTAGGTACTGTCTGCTACTGGTAAAAGGGAAAATAGCCCCAAACCACCAAATATTTAGCAGACCATATTACATGCTACTGTGGCAACATGTCTTCAATCTTATGTACAGACCTAGGAATCAATTTCTCTGAACTTTTAATTCTTGGCTGCTGCTTAGAGCCAATCAGCAGCAATATCAAGCAGCCTTCAATTGCAAAGATGAATAAAATCAGAAAAAAAATTATTAATGCATGGTCTTTACTGCACACAAAGAAAGTGTTCTGGTATCAAAAGCCTAATTTATCGATGCCTTAAAATGAAAAAGCTACAAAATTAGGAAGATCTGCAAGAAATCTAAGATAAAATAAATAAATAAATAAAAGATGTTAATTTCAGCTCCTGAATGGATGCTGCAGACTACAGGAATTGTTTAGGAAGGCCTGGGTTCAATTATGGTGCAAGAAATTTCCAAGATATTTGCCAACAACTTAGGTAGATTCTCCAAAGGCATATCAGATACATTCAGATCACTAACAGTATCTGGGCACATAAATGCCTTTCCTGAATCTGGAAGATGCTGCATAATATTGGAAACTACAGCATCCTGGTCCCTGTGTTCATGCAACAGTAGTAAGAGTGCTGTGGAGAATGTGTGTGAACCCACATGGATATCCATGCAGCAGATTATCCCAAAAACTAGCCCTTAGTTTTGGTTTTTTAAGAAGTCAGTCTGATAGATAAACTTTATACATGAGCTCTTCAAAGAGCCTGCGGAAATACTCCAAGGCTTCAAAATGAAGTTTAGTACAAAAGACTGGGTTTGGTCCTTTTTTAACAAAAAATAATAAAAAGTCAATTGCAAAGTGACAACAGAGCTATCAGCATGTAGGCAATAATTCTGCTGCTGACTGAAATTGAAAGAGGTCAAGACAGAATAGAAAATAAGGGCAATGAATAAGCCTGATTCATATCTGGATAAAACAAAGTATTACTTAGCACAGCTGGAAATAGACTTTGATGTAAGATTACAAAAAGTGCAAGGCGAGGTTGAAGCTTTCAAACTTACCCTAGGGTTAGTCATAATGGAGGGTGAAATGAGAGCCATCTGCATGGGTTTCTACCCCAGTGCACAACAGGCACTACTGATTTGTTATCTCCTTGAAAAGTCATACTTAACTAAACCAATAAAAACTCCTGTTCTTTATTATAAAAGAATCACATGTTTAAATTCTTCACCTCTATTTTTCAGCTAATTTTAAAGCAACATCACCCTTTAAGGCAAAACAAGAAAAATCTAACTTCTCTAGAATATCAAGTAAAAGAAAATGACACTACTGCATAGCAAAATTCAGAGGGCACAATGATACAGCATCATCCTGCAACTGAAAGGATGCCTCCACTATTTTAAACTCCTGTGCAAAGCAACTGTGTCAGCAGAGAAATTCCTCTATTTCTTCTGACCATCACCTGGGCACAGCACAACACAATCACCGTTTTACTACATGATACCACCTGGTACAGCACTTGGGAAGCAAATGCCTCCCTAACACACAGACACCTTCAGAGCCTGTCGTTAGTTTTCTTCAGGTGTATTATGGAGAGCAGTGCACC
Source organism: Actenoides lindsayi (assembly GCA_025331215.1). NCBI lineage: Eukaryota > Metazoa > Chordata > Aves > Coraciiformes > Alcedinidae > Actenoides > Actenoides lindsayi. The sequence continues at coordinate 14,174 of WTSP01023205.1, read as the reverse complement.
TCTGCTCAATCCCTCTCAGCCTGTTTCTGAAGCACTGCAACGTAGTGTAGTCTTACACACGACTATTCCAAAAGCACTGTTACAACTCAGAATGAGGTGTGGCCTATAGCCATTGCACCAGCCTCTCACTTGGAAGTGAAATTCAGGTACAGAATTACCAACCAGTGAAATACCAAATTTGATGTAAGCAGCATCTTCAACTCTATTTTCCTATTTCTTAAGATTCACTATGTATCTTTAAATCCTGAAGATAGCAGATGACAAATCAATGATTGTGTGTCACAGAGAATATATAAGAAAATGGTTAAAAAAAAAAAAATTGTTTCTCACCAAACATGGTGAATACATGAGCCCAGAGTCTTGATCCAGATTAACTTCATGTCTCACTTTCTGCATAATGTCTTTAACTAGTAGCATTCAAGAAGTGAAGATATCTTCAGTTTGTACCATTCAGAAGAGTTCAAGGGTATGCACATGCTGAACATAAAATGATTTTTGCAATGTGAACTGTGAACTCTTACTGGCATAACAACAGTAACACAAGTATGTTTACATGTTGCAGCTTCTTGCTCATTCGAGTCAATGCTCACACGCGTGCTCAGGCAACCACAGCAGATGCCAGGTAACTTGTGTTAGGATTAGCTGTTTACAAAAAGTTCACCCTGTCTGTGGGATTGTCAGAGATTTCACTCAAACTCCACGACACTGAAGCTCATAGCTCCTAATTTACTGATATCATATCATTATCCTGTGACTTGGAGCAGAGCCAGGACAAGGTACAAGGTCCTACGACAGCTAGCCAGCCATCCCAGACTCCCCCCCTACAAGAGGAATCTTTTTACTTCAATACCACCAGAACAAAATATTCTAACTCCAAAGCATTACAGTGTCTGCAGAATAGCTACAGATGATCACAGGCATAACTATTGGCCTGATTTCCCAAAAACCACCCAATTAGACTCCCCATGATACTGGAAATGAAAGCCACTTTCCTATCAGCCTTATTTCCTGCAGGCTGCCTCTTTAAAGCCCTTTTATTAATAACATGTAGCTGCTAACGACACGCCGACTCCCAGAAAACCCAGTTCTGCTTCCTTTGTCACCATGAATTAAGAAATGAAATTCCCAGGTCCTACAGACTCAGCTGATTTCTCCTTACAGTTCTAAGTTCACAGCTCTGTCACAGTAAAGGTGACATTTTATTCCAAAAGCACTTAAGACATTTTTCCAGGGGATTGCCTATCAGATTTCAGAGTTTGCCACAGAGATGCATTTATTCTTTTCTGCATTACTGCTGTTACAGAATAAGCCTCTGTGGAGGATTTAAATTTAAAGACTGATTTCAATAAGCAAAACACAACTATACAAACCCTCTTATTGACATGTATTTGATGCAAGAGATATGGAACAGAGCCCAGCTGCAGGGCAGACACCTAAATACCTCTGAGGAGCTGAGACATAACCAACAAGCATTAGACAAGTACAGAATCAGTCTTGAACTCAGCTATGAAGAGGCCAGCTAGCAAAAAACTTGTCAGGACTGAAGGACTAAAAAGTGCCAATGAAGGAAAAGCCCTGCTTCTAATGGGAAAGCTACAACAGAAGACTTACACAGAAGGCATATAAGGTATTTCACTGGGATCATCAAACATCATAGACTCCTAGAATATTATATACACACAGTGAATTCCTGACTGCTTTTTCTCTCTTGGCTTCCATGAGTCTACAACATATGTCTTCCACTCTGTCAAACGTCATGTGATATCTTTTAACTTACACCCACCATCTGATCTTTCCTACTGCCACCTCCTTTCTGCCAGCAGAACAATATGGTTTGATCATATCTCTTGGAACTCATTAACGCCACTTTCTTATTTCCCAGAGGGTATTTCTACAGAATGACAGCAAAGTATGCCTTCCCTTCAACTGTTGTGTGCATTTGCCTATGGTCTGCTCAAAGCCATTTTCTTCACGTTTGCAAATCAGACAGCAAATTCAAGAACTTCGCGCAGTATTTCAGCACAACAGAGCAGAGAAGTAGCCCAGCCTAAGCGTTACCTGTGTTGATTTGATTCAGACCAAACCTCAACAGATTTTCAGCCTGAAGTTTTGAGAAGAAAGATTAACAGTAAATTAAGCCAATTTTCTTAAGTACAGTTACACTGGATGGCTTGTAGCTTCAAACCCTCTGCTTAAATTTACTAGATTAAGAATATTCAGCTAATTAAGCAATCAAATTAGCTAATAATTAAGTGCTTTATAGCAACACTGAAGATCAAACTGACAAAGCTGACAGTACCCTTTTGCAACCAGATACAGCAGAATGTAAAATATACAGAATGCAAAGATAAATGTATTACACAGAGATCTATACTAAACTAACTCAAAACCTGGCAAGTAGAAGAATTAGCGTTGCCTGCATACCTAGAAAACAGGAAACATACTTGAGAGAACTTCCAAAAAAGCTGATCATAAGCTGTTTGGCCAGTATCCTGGGCAATGGCACAGATGCAAAAGTCACCTTAATTGCAAAGGCAGACTTAAAAGAAAAAGGTAGTCTTCATTTACGTTCAGGACTGGTCAGATACCTGGAGGCTAGCAAGTACAGTGCCTATAATTAGTTGTACAGACTGATAGGTCTGACAGCAGCAGAATAGTAAAGTGGACACCAACAGTATTCAAGGTTTTTGAAAAAAGTTGAAAGAAACAATAAGGCAAAAGCAAGTTGTATCTAAAAAAGAATACATATCTAAAACCAGATTGTGATGTAGTGTTTTTTCCTTAAGATTCTCCTACCTATACTATACCACAGTATAGCAGACAGTCGTCGGTCTCCTTTGAGGGGACCAGAAAGTCCTTTAAAGGTTTCAAAATTAACACTGTTTGTAAAGCTGAGACTCTTCACCTTTAGATCAAAAGAAACAGGACAAGTTCCCTTGTAGCATCAGTTATTTGAATATTTAACTAGGTTTGCTCTGTATTAAAGAAAGTGTCATACGGAATTTAATATCAGTGTTATCCTCCATGGAAGCATAGCCTGTTAAGATAAACTTTCCAAGCTAACCATACAACACAATGGTCTAAGTAAAAAGTGTAAGAAATAAAAAACCTCTCACTGAATTATGGGGCATTTCTGTAATTAAAGTTAATTATGTGTAGAATACATTCATTCTAGATCTTTATGGTTAAAGCTACAAGTTTATCTTTTATCTTCGAACTTGATTTTTGTTTGGTTGGGTTTTTTTCTTTAAAGGCACAATTACTTTTCAGGATGAAGAAATCTGATTTGGAGTATAGAATCATATAATAAAATTTTTATAGTTATGTAGCTACACATGGATTTTAAAACACTATACGAGTGTTAACTAATAAGGAAAAAAGCAGCTATTTAACAGTCTTGAGATTTGGTCCATCTCCCATTAAAAGCAGCAGAAATATTTCCTTATGGAAGCACACCTTTAACAATAGGCAAGGTTTTTGGTTGAGCCAGAAAAAAAAATTATATATAAAGTTTTATATGAATTTTCACAAGTCTGCCTTGATCATAATTATACTCTACAACTTTTACTTGTCAGCCTTTGTATCACTGACCTTAATGCTACAATGAAAAAGCATTATTTATGAAGTGGGCATACTCACAGAATTCAGTTTGCATAGTTGTATTCTCACTGAGGAAAAAGATGACATCTATTCTAGAAGCAATTACACTGACAGAATTACGTTCCTTCAAAGAGCAGAAATCCCATTCTGCACACAAAAAGAACCATTCTAACCAAGGTTTCATCATGCAAACTTTTGCTGTCTTTCTGAAACCAAGGAAAAAAAAGAATCAACATATAAAAGGTCTCCATCAGCTGCCATTACAGGATTATTGAAGCTTTTAAACATGATGTTGTGGAAAATGCATCATACATTCAGAAAGGCAGGGGGAAGAGCAGGCAGGTAGAGAAGGGCACTGATAACTAAACCAGCTATTAGCTGGATTATCTGACAGGTGTTTGTTCTTACCCAGCTGGGTGTTATTTAGTCCTGACTCAGTGAGCCTGAAATGCTTTAGAGACACCTCAGGGAGTCAAGCTCCCTGCTGTTAAAATGACAGTGACTCAGTAAATGGGTTCCTCATGTACATGTCAGCATACTCTACATTTGCCTGCGTGATTATACCTTAACACTTTTTTGAAAAAAAAAATTTAAAAAAATTAGAAAAGATTATATTAGAAAAGAATCTGCAACTCCTACCCTTGAATACATTTATAAGTGTGCAGGCCTCATCTTAAAAATATTACTTAAATCAGATCCTTTTATTAGAGATGTTACGCATAAAAGCTTTTATGTTTACATCTGTAGAGTAAGTAGAAGATATGAATAATCCAAGTAATCAAAACCACTCATTGCTAATTAGGTTAGTCTGTTTCACTTGTGGCCAAAACATGCTGGAATCTCTTTCAGCACTTGACATGCTGAAAACATAGTAGGAACAAGAGCAAATGGTAGCTACAGAAATATCATCTGCTTAGAATTTAAATTTTAGAAGAAAGTTACGTAGTTTCAAAGAAAACATGGAATCACCCTCCCCAATAACAGATGAGTTCACATTTATCATGCCGCCTCCCGTCCCTCCTGAAGTAAACCCAAACCAAGAAAACCAGGCTCTTTAGAGTCAGGGTGGACTTAAGATTTAAGACAGCTGCTCATTTCACAGGTATTATCATTCAATATATTTCTCATAAAATTTGAAATGATATTTTAAAATACATGCCATATGAAACTCAAGTCAGCAAACACTACCCATCCTTTCCACAAAAAGTAGGGGGAGGAGAATCGTGTTTAAGAGACCTCTGATTGTTCTGACAGATACTGAAACTCAGACACAGAGCAGCCAGCAAAGAACAGGGTAACTGGCAGCTCGGCCATTTGGTATACGATCCCCCTTTGCACACTTCGAACAACTCAACTTATCCATGAAAGGCCAAAGTTGGCATCAGTTTTAATTTTCATAGATTTTGTCTTTCAGGGGAAAGAATAGTATAAGTAATGTCTCATACATTGGCAACAAAGGTACTACAAATAAAAGCAAGGGTACACACTACAGGTTTGATTTAAAGTACAAACTTGACAAAGCAACACAATTAAGTGGGTCCCTGGGTATCACCAAACTGGGAAAGAGATTAGAGCCAGTATCATTGTTGAAGGTACAAATAGCAACCATTTTCACAAAATATAGAATTAAATTAAAACACACTGTGGTTCTAATTAATTAGATTTTGTAAAGCTTAGCCATTCAAAGAAGTCACATTTACTTAAGTTATTCTGCTTGCCTAAAGATTCTCCATGTGCATGTTGGCCTGTAAAGCCAGGCCAAACTCCGGACTATTTCATTTCTAAACAGGTCATCTAATTTTACTTTTCTGTAAATTACTATCAAGCAGGATATCTGGAAAAGAACTTGTTTTTCATTTTGAGAGCAAGCCTCAGCAAACACACATGTAAAACTGACAGCCAGCTGACTACTTTCTCAACTCTGGTAATTACTAGATCTGAATCTAAGGCAGACATTGCAGTGAATATAAAAAGGTGTAAGAAAATATCAGCAGAGAAAAGCTTAGACAATCTACATTTAGAGGTAGCTTGCTGCAGACATGAGTCAGCTTAAGAAATAAACAGTGTTGCATAGACTGTATTAAAACTGGTGAAACAACAGATCCTGAAAAACAAAAGTCACTATTCTTAAAGAAACAAACCTCTATTTTTGTATGCTTTAAATTACTTTTATACACAAAAATCAGGTAACGCAATATGAAGTTTGACCATGTAAGGTGATAAGAAAGTTTAGAGAGCTCTTTGAAATAAGCGGTTCTTAAAGGACAGAAGAGTAGAAACAATCAATATTCTTACAATATTTCAAGGAATATTACAAGCAAGTTTCCAGTGGATGTCTTACTTTTAACCTGAGATGTGGTTTTACAGCACCAATTCTCTTTTTATACTAATTTCACAAATAAAACAATGAGTCAAACTCTCAGCTGAATGTAGCTACACTGAAATGAATAGATTTAAATATCTTTAAATGAATTGACTGCCTGCATGAACCTCACAGAGTTGTTTTTGCAAGCAGTATTTTCACTTTGGCAGCTGTGAAGTTAACTGCAGTGCTCCGTAGATTAAAACCCAACAGCAGTAATAAGCAGCTAGTCATTAAAGACTTGTAGGAAACAAAACGTAACAGCAGTTCTTACTGCTGTGCAACAGCAATGATTTCAACAGGGCAGATAACTGTATTAAGGTAACAGCCTAGTTAACTAACCAAGAAATGTGGGTCAAATTCCCCTTTACTCATGCCAGTGCAAATTTGTAGGAATTCCACTGTAGTCAGTAGTGGCACACTGACATATTGGCAGGACTATCAGTCTTTGGCCAATACCTTTGTGCAATTACTACCACTGCATCCTGCTGTAGACTATCTACTTAACATTCTCAACACCCCTGAATAAAACACAGAATAATCTCTCCCATCACAGTCATGTAGTTTCAGTCCCAAGTTCTACTTTCTTTACACCCTAAACACGCTTGAGTAAAACATTATTACAACCTTGGTTTGTCTAATATAATTCAATTGACTGGGACAGGGCAATATGATCTACAATACTTCCGTACAACTGACCTCTGGTCTGCATAATCATTTTTGCCACCAAAAATTGACTGGCTAACCACTGAGATAACACTACCTCTGACCTAAAATAAAAACTCCTAAATGATGAAAACAATACCAATAATACAGCACAAGAGGGCTTAAAATCTCAGTATATAACTGTTTTATATAGCATAAGATAGACATGCAAGGAACGCACAATTAATAGGAAGAATGAGGGCATTCGTAAAACTAGACACAAAGACTGGTCTGCAAGCACTCCAGTGAATGCACTTGCTTTAATGTAAGAAACTAACACAATATCATGCACACGACTGCAACAAAATACTAGTAAATTATGCACAACTCTGATTATGATTTTTCTTATTGCTTATTACCATCTCAACTGTTGTTAAGCACAAACTTCAGTGAAGTGTTTGTCACTTAGTCACAGCATACAACTAAAGCATTCTTTGTAAACACATCTGAAGCCACAACTTGTCTCTAAATGACACAGCCTGTAAGAATTCTCTCTATGGAGTGACATTAGGTTAGCAACATCACTATGTTCACTGACTGCTGGGTGTCACCCAACCACAAGTGTTAGCAATGTTACCTCTTAAGAGGAGTCTGAAGATATACTGTAGAATTTTCCAGCACAAAGAGTAAGAAAATATGATAAAAAAAATTAAAGACATTAAAAGATAACTTTAAAGTTCTAACATTATACCTTCATTAACACGTGACACTACAGTAGTTACTTTGGCAGGGCAGGGAGAAGGGGGAAAAAAAATAAATCTATTCCTTATGATTTTCCTGCACCAGTGTTGGACAGACCCCAAACACAGAACAGCTAAGACTCCTCATTTCCACTAAATGTCTATTTGCATTCATTATGATTGTTTCAATTCAAACATGACCTCCTTTTCCAGTGCCACTGTCTTCCCAGTGATGGTGCTTCTATTCTTCATCACACTGACCAATACTTTCTCCCACTAAAAAAAAAGCTCCAATCTGACATTTTATTAGGAACTTTACAGCAACAGAAAACAGAGTGTGGTCATACAGAGTTCACTCCTTATCGGAGAAACATCTTGGAGTCAGTGGCGAAGTCAGATAAAACTGGAAAACCAAAGCCCAAGTGTCAGAGTGGTAGAACCAAAGATTTATTTTGAAGACTACTGACAGCAGCAATGCTGGCATTTTTGCTTCCCTGAGCAAAGACTACACATCCATGACCTTCCCATATGTCCAGTATAGAATATTTCTGTGCTATACAGCTATTCATAACTGGCCAAATGGAAAAAGTTGAGAGTGAAAGCAACTTCTGAAGTCCATGCACTACAGATGGATCATAAGAATCTTTTGCTTGCCTTTTAATGGCAAGCATCAACCTTCCATCAAGAATACCATGCTAAAGGAGAAGTTGATGTTACGTGTGTGGTTCTTTTAGTAGAAGGGTGGTTTTGGTTTGTTGGGTTTTGTTGTCAGTAGGGGCTTTGGCTTGGTTGTTTGTGGTGTTGAACTGTTGGGGTTTTTTTAAGAGAGGAAAAGCATTTACAAACATAGTGAAGAGAAGGTAGATTTCACAGACAAAGCCACTTATCCCATACAGGAGGAGGGAAAGAATAATTTTAAGACTGACAGTGAAGAACCTATCTGGAGATTTAGAAGAGGAAGATGGATAAAGAGTGTTAAAATTGTCCTCTATCATCAAATGGCAAGTTCCTCATTATGTGACATTCCTATAACCCAAATGAATTCACATTTACAGGTTATACCTATGTACTGTGGTGAATTGAAATAATGAGTAATTACCCCCAAAACCAAAGAACTGACTATCATCAACTGTCAAAAAACAGAATTCAATTGCTGCTATAAGGTAACAGATCATCAACATCGATTGTCTGAATGCATAGGCTTCTATCAGATTTTTTTTAAATGTTTGCTACAGGAAAAAAAAAGGTAAAGCAAGCATCTTCACTTAATTTTCATATAGATTTAATTGTAATTTGTAAGAAAGTTCATCACTTCCAAAGAGATATTGGTGTACTTAGAGCAATGGCAGAGGGTTTATAGGCCAAGAAAGCTAAAATTCTTTAAGTACCATATGAATACTTTAAACTATACACTTCATGAAAAAGGCATCAGTTCTCAAACCAAGAGAACAGATTTTTTGCTACATTTCACACTAGCACTAAGGCTTTTCTTTAAAATACTATTTTAATAAATTATGATTAAATCATACTTTGTGCCATATAAATAAGAAACTTATCCCCATGAGTTTCTCCCTAGAAAGCATCCTATATGTGTCTCGGTTACATACACTCTTAACAGAAACTGAAGTAGGCAGAGAAGAATTTGGGGAGAAGTAAAACATAATCATAGCCTTGCTTTTGTATTACTGAAGTATATAAGCAACTTCTGATCCTGTACTACTCAGGTATTAAAAAAAGCACTCTATAACAAAGTTGGGTTTTTTTCTGAAGAGCAGTATTAAGGAAATAAAGCAACTTCCAATGCTAACCTAAAGGAACTTTTATGAGTAAATGATACTTTATGAATGTGTCAGACAAACTGTCCAACAAAGAGTATTTTACCTCTAGGAATCTTTTTTTTTTCCTCTTCTGAAATATCCTTTTAAAAGCTTATCTCTCCACAGCTCCACATCTGCTGTTATCATCAGCGGTCCTCAGGAAGCACTTAAATTCTGCTAAGAACACACACATACTAGAATCTAGCAAGTCAAGCTACTGTGTTTCCTCTGTATAAGAAATTATTAATCATTTCTTTATTACTACTAGAGTTGAAGGGCACCTACTTACTAACAAAGAAACATCAACTAATATATTTTGATGAGAAAAGAACAGCTGGCCTTTCTCTCCATGTAAGATTCCTAATTAGACACACAAAGCAATCCTGTGTTGACTTTTTTACACAAGTACTATCAGCGTACTGTAACATTTAAATGAATAAAAATGACATTTTAGAAAAATTAAAAAAAAAAACCCACTCAACAATCCTCCTTTGCTGCTGCACTGATTGCATGCTAGGCATATTATTTTTTTTATAGTCTTTCCTGTAAGTTAGAAACTCCCCAAAACATACTCTGTTCCTTAATTCAAAGGAAAGTAGCCAGATTTGAAATCAAATTTGAAGCCTGAGTAACAGCTAACACAGTAAACCAAGCAACATCATTACAATGACAAAGTCATCAGCAATAGAAAGAAAATCAAGACAGTGAAAGTCACACTGAGGGATAATAGATACAGCATATATTGACAGATGAAAGAACTTCTGTAATCAGTGACACTGGAAAGAAGCAATAGCAGTGAAGAACACAGACACTTCCACGAGAAGAGTGGAAATTGTAAAGCAAGCAAACTGGATGAAACAGAAAGGGTCACAACAAACAAGAAAGGAGTTTTGTCTGGAAAAAATCCAAAACAATGTAGTTAAACACAAATTTGCACAGAAGTACCCGATACCATCCTGTCAAAAAGCTAATTTGAGACCAAAAGAGGTCAGCAAAAACAAGGTAATTTCAGAAAAAAAGAGGCTGCTGTTTGTTCAATTTTTGGATCAGAAAAATGGTAAGAATAATCTTAATTTTAAAAAAAAAAAATCATAAGCAGTGAAGCATATCTGAATCTGTAAGGGACTCACATACCACCCCATGGACATGTATGGTTCTACACGTTAAGGCCCCAGGTAAGCATTAAAAACTTCAGCAAGCACAATCACAAGCATAGAACACCATCACATCTTCATACCAAAGCACCAAGATGAGCCCACCGTAGCTAGGAATAAACACTAGAATATATCTTATACAGGCTCATATATGAAACACCACAAAGATAGTTCTAACCTTCAAAACATCTAATGCCATTTTTTTCCTAAGTTTAAACAGCATAAAAATTCTACACTTCATTATTCATTAAAACAAGAGCATATTTTACTCTATGTAATACACCCCAAAAAAACCTGCAAAAATTAACCTCTTAAAGAAGTTGTGCATGCACATATTTTGTATGGACATTCACACAGACTGCAGACAGGGCAATGTGGGTCAAGTGGTGCCATTAACCCATTACACAGTATCTAACTGAGGGCAGATTTTCACAAGCATCATGAAGAAATCCACATCAAGGTGGAAAATCACAATGTATACTTGAAAGATACTACAGCATCCTCAGAGTAGTCCAAATATTTTCTAAATGCAAATAATTCCGAGAGGCTAAGAAGCTTTTCTTTTAGCACAACTGTAAAAATCACTGTACTAGTCAAAAGAAATCACAGGCCTGAGCCACAATCAAATAATGCTGGGCAATCATTAAAAACTTTTTATTTACTCATTTATTTGTTCAAGAACAAACAAATATCTCCTCCAGAGATGCTCAGTTTTGACACTGGTAAAGGTTCTATTTCAGTTCTGTTAATAGTTTAAATTCATAGAAGTAGGTAGAGTTTATTATTACACACCAAGGGGAAGTGCTAGCTACAGCTTTTATGCGATGTTTATACACTGGGTAGTCAGCTCACATCCTACTCTTCCCCTTGATAGGTGACTATCCTCAAAGATTTTCAAGATTCTCTTAAACATACTAGTGCCATTGATATCAACCGCATGAATGGCTTGACTTCGTTCTGAATATGTTTACACATTTGTGGGGGTTTTATTCTCAGAACTCAACCAAAACCAGTAACATTGAGTCTGACAGTTCATATTAGACAAATTCTAGGGAAGCACTGCACAAAGATCTCTGAAAAAATCCAATGTGGTTTAGCAAAATTCAGACATGATACTACCAAGTCCAACGAGAAAAAGAATTCTGGTATTAATCGCCTGGGCCACAGGGACTTTAATATAGAGGCACATAAGAAATTTCCCATAACATATACTGGTTGTCACTATCTTTTTAAATCTTCATTTAAAGGAGTTGCTAGCACTTACACACTAACTATATTTTGGTCATAGAGATGTAAAAAGGGCCATAAATAGATGTCTTTCTAGAAGGAAAAAAAAAAGGAAGAAAAGGAGTTTAAATAAGATGCAAAGGAACAGCGTAGTAGGAATACACAGTATACAGAATGGCCAACATCTTGCCTGCTGTCAAGAGTGAAATTAGACCCCTTTTTTTTGCACACAAAGGTCCTCCTGAGGGTCTCCGTGCACATGGTTGTATCTAGTCACAACAAGCGTTTTATAGTACAAGCATGGAGTGTTTGCTATTTACCAAACTAAGCACATGGGTTACATAAAGTTTTCTGGTTTGAAAAAGAAGTGGCCAGGGCAACAGTTCATGTAGTATCATGTTAAACCTTTCTGTTAGCAAGGGGAAGCTGTAAATTGAGCAGCATACATGCCCTGCATCAAATGTGAAATGCATACATAGATGCAAAGTCCTCGAAATGATGCAGTTTTATGTAGTTGGTAACACGCTGTTAAGAAATAAACTGACATGTGTGCCAGTTTGTGCAACATACCGGAGATCAACTCACAAGTGTAACAAAGCACTAAGGAACAGGCCTGCCTTCTTCCTCACTTCCAAAGCATCCCTCCTTCTCCAGGGAAAGATTCCTCACTGAATCTGGGAAGACATTAGCTCAGAACTAAATCCTGTTATCTGGCCCTTTGAGTGATCTAAATTCAGTATCAAAGGAGTACTAGAAAGTTTGGAATACTAACATAATCCTTGAAGGGATAAAACGAGGGAAAGAGGGATATAGAGGTGTTTTGAAGTTCCCTGCTTACAGGAATACAGCTTTGTTCAATGTCTCAAGAAATGCAAAGGAGAAAAGGAACCTAAGAAACTGCAGTAGGAAGTGCTTACCCCAAGGTTCGTAGTAGGAAGAACAGATTCTAGCTACCAAAAAAAAAAAATAATCTGGTGGAAAAGTACAGCTGAACACAAAGTGTCCCTCAAGACTTGGAATGCACAGGTCAGATGAAGCAAGCAAGTCGCACAGAAAGAAAGGCAGGAGGAGAGGGCTGTAATTGTGAGAACACACCACCACACACACCAACTTCCATGACTGCATTTTAACGTTAGTCTTGTTTTCGGTTTTTGTAGCGGCCTAATGGTGTATTTTGCTAGAACAACCTTGTACTGTCTCCATCCCGGAGACTTTAAAGCTGTGAAGCCTCAGTAAAGCTGGGGAATGCGAGTACTTCATCTCTATAGAAAGCAACAAACCTGAGCAGTGCAGGCAGCGGCTCACCTGACACCCTTAGAAGTAGCATATAAAGCAGCATCTGCATTTGAACAACTGCAGCTCAAAGCCATGATTTATATACTCTGCAAGTGTAGTTAATCTCATATCCTCTCTTGCTATGCAATGGCGTATTAAACACTCGACAGTAAACTTTCATGACATGTAGCATACATGAGAAAGAGGCCAGAAGTGTATTACAACCACTTGTATAACTGGTAAATCACTCCCCTATAGCACAGCTATGTCATTCCTGACAGAAATAACCTACAAACACAACATGACCACCACTTCAGAGGAAAATAAATCACAAGCAATAAAAAATATTGCAGCGTCCTACAATACTTCAGTTTACCAATTATCGGGTTCTAATGAAAACCCGGCACACAGCGCAGTTAATTACAAGGAAAGGGCTCCCAAGGGTTCAACGAACCTCCTGGGATTCGGCTTTCCCGAAGGGCTACCAGTGACATGTTAGCAGATGAGGTGATTTGCAGGGGGAAAAAAAAAAAAAAAAAAGTATTTAGGATAAAAGCCTAGAGGAGCTGCGAATCGTAACGATTAGAGAGGTAACGACCAGGCACGAAAGCCATTTTCCTCCAAGAATAAGGGCAGGAAAAGCCTCTGACGATACAACAAGGAAGCCGATGACAAGCTGCCCCTGTCCCACTTGGGCTCAGGGGGCCGCTCCTGGCTGGGCCGAGCCGGGCTCACACTCGCTGGACCCCGCAGCCCACCGAGGAGCCCCACGGCCCCTTCTCGGTGCTCTCGCAGAGCGGTGCCGGCGGCAAAAGCGGCGGTATCGCGTGCAGAGTTACAAAAGCAGGCGTAGGACTGCAGGCCGCCTTGTTTTCTGCAACACCACCACAGAGATTTACAAGGGAAAGGAGACAAAATTTCCATGCTTCCATCCAAAACTGGGAGGGTCTTACAAATTTTCCGAATACACAAGATTTCTAAGAAGCGTGAAGAATTTTTGGCGGGCTGCGGAGCGCGAGACCTGAGAAGCCTCGTCCGCGAGCTTACCGTGGTATTATCTTGGCCATGGCACACGTGCACCCGAGAAAGCTCCTCTGTTTTGGAGACTGGCACGAAGCTGAACCGACATCTCGGATGAAGAGATCCGTACCCACACCAGATGGGGAAATTATTCTCCTCGAGAACTACAATTAAGCAGCTCTCTAGAGGACAACAAAAACCAAGTGCGTGACCTAAGAAGCAGCACCAACGCTCGATCACCTCCTGCTCCGCCTTTGTAAGGAAGAGGCAGGCATTTCCCGCCCCTCCCCACGCCCAAGTGCAGGCAATTAAGCAGGCGGTTAAGGGTGGGTGG
>WTSP01023204.1:101640-132031 GCA_025331215.1 Actenoides lindsayi | reverse complement strand
CCACCGCCCGCACGGGCCCCCGGCCCGGGGGGGGGCCCGGGGGGGGGGGGTGGCCGGGGGGGGGGCAAGGGCAGGGGGGGGGGGGGGGGGTGGTGTTGGTGTTGGGGGGGGGGCTGGTGGGGGGGGCATGGGAAGGAGGAGTATGGGGGCGCGGAGGAGCTGGACTGGGGGAAGGGTGCAAGAGCTATCAGGGGAGAGGCTGGCCTTGGTTTTGGGTAAAGGCCTTGAAGCATATCAGGATGAGGGGAGCCTGGTCTGGAGTGGAAGGGAAGGGTACAAGAGATATGAGAGAGGGTTGTGCTGGCCTGAGCTGAGGGGGAAGGTTATAAAGGGTATTTGGGAAAGGAACAAGAAATATCCGAGTTGGGGGAGAGTTTGGCCTGAAGTGGGAGAGGAAGGGCATGAAGCGTATCGAGGGAGGGAGTCTGGCCTGGTATGTTGGTGGAAGAAAGGTAGAAGAGGTGTCAAGGGGCAGCCTGACCCTGGGGTGACTGGATAGAAGGTCAGAATGGATGTTTTGGGGGGAGTCTGATGCTGAGGAGAAGTGGTGCTGAGGGCAGCTTGATTTGAGAGCAGGAGGACATAAGCATTGTATGGGGAGGGGCGGGAGAGGGTGTGTGTGTTGAATCTTGGCACAGGAGAGAAGAAGCGCAAAGGGGTTGGTTGATACTAGTGGCATAACAGATGCTGTGAGAGGGGTGAACCTACTGGTATAGGAGGGCATGGGTGCAGCCTGAACATAGTATTTCCATCATATTCCAGTACCTGTGAGACCTGAATCAAAAGATTTGCCTGGGAGGCTATCCTTGTATCTTTGACAGTAGCAAGACTGCGTGTATATTACTGTTGGTGACACCTTAGTAATCAGTGCTGTAGCATCAAGGAGGTTCCATTGTGTAAGGAAGCAAGGCTTAAATCTGTTAAGGCTAAAGGAGTCTTTAAGTATTCAGAGAGTATACTACAGGTGAGGTATCTTAGTTTGAGCATGCAGTTAAACTTGGTTATATCACTGTGGCAGCTGGCTTACTTCCAGCAAACTAGGGTGTAGATAGAGGAGTTGGGATCTGTTTGCATGTGTGTAAACATATCTTGAAAGGTGATCTAAGCTGGAATCGCTGCAGGTGAACACTTCTTTCTGTGCCCACCTCTGTGTTTCTTCTGTAGTGGTGCTTGGAGGATTGTGTCACTACCCAGCTGGCCCCAAGCTAAGTCTTAAAGAAAAACAAGTCACTGAGTCTGTACTTTAAACTCTGTACTAATGCCGGTACAGCAAAATAATTGAGCTGTGTAATAAAGAGAGGGGAAGGAGTGAGACTACAGCAGTTGTGACATAATTTAAGTTCCCATCGAAGTGTTCCTTGAGTGAAAATTGTGATGTCTAATTACATGATAAAAAAAAATTAATAGCTGGTAGTAGTGTGGACCCAAGGAGTTGTCGTGTCTGACAGTGAACATTCTTACCCTGAAATGACACAAACATAACTGGCTGCTGTTTGTGTGAGCATACAGTGAGCTCAATTGGAAAACTAATACAGAGAAGAACATTCCCTCTTTTCCTATCCCCTCCCCAGTAACTTTGTTTCTGTTTGCTGTGTAGGAGCATGAATACTTGTACCAGCAGAGAATGGGCCTGAAATGAGCCATGAGAGGTGTAGTGGTGATGTGTCAGGTCTGGCTAAAGATAAAGCAGCTTAAACAGCTCTGTAATTAAATCAAAGTTCTCTAGCAGCCAAGCCTGGTAAAGAGATTCCTGCTTGTAGCTATGTTACGGTTCACTCAGTTGTGCAGTCACGTGCTAGGAGGAAAGCTCCCATTTTTATTTCTTTGAGAAGGAAAACAACCCCCAAAATCCAAAATGTTTTCCTGATGTTTTACACTGTGGCCCCATAAACAGTTACATCTTGTCACAGGTCCAAGGTGGGGTGGGAACCTTCTCAACCAATGTCATGCAGCACTGTAAAACATCTGCATCAGTTTTTACACTGCCTTCTTTACAGCTTTTAATTTTCTTGGGTTTTTATTGACAGTGTTTAACTTATCAGAGTAATCTAGAGCTGAGCTGCTCTAACATCTTGCTGTTACCTAAA
Organism: Actenoides lindsayi; assembly: GCA_025331215.1. NCBI lineage: Eukaryota > Metazoa > Chordata > Aves > Coraciiformes > Alcedinidae > Actenoides > Actenoides lindsayi. The sequence goes on along the minus strand of WTSP01023204.1, from coordinate 129,944 downwards.
AAGGGAGGAAGCACTCTCCTTCCTTTGCTCCCAGACACATAACAGTACTCCTTTCTTTGTGTGGTCTTGGACCTTATCTCTCCTTGAGCAGACACGATTCATTCACTAACCCAGAAGAGGTTACTACCCTGCTTTTAGTTGGGGTAATTTTCAGCTGCGTTAATGAATTGAATTGATATATTAAGCAGGGCTTGACAAGCACCAGAGCCAGTGTAAGGTAAAGAGTGAAAGGGTGCAGTGGGCATTGCAGAGGAGGAAGCAGAAGCCTTGCACATTAAGTAGCTTGGCAGGGAAAGAACAGTCCTGAATGAAGAGAGTCATCACTATTGTCATTCTTTGCCGGACTTAAAGCTGTGCTTGAAAACCTTGTATTTCACAGAATCACAGAATATTAGGGATTGGAAGGGACCTTGAAAGATCATCTAGTCCAATCCCCTTGCCAGAGCAGGGTCACCTGAATTTGTAAATGAAATATCACAGTTGGACAGTACAAATGTTCAGTCCTTTTCTGTATTCTGAGATTCATGTATGAACTTAAGTTATTTATCTGTTCAGAGTGTTTCTTGTACTACTTAGTCACAGTCCTTCGTATGACTCAGCAACAAAAAATTGCATTTCATTTTTCTATGTCAAGCCTGTAAAATGGCTTCTGCTTGTTTGTTCCACCTGTTGCCACAAGCTAATAACTCAGGAAAGCAGGTGACAGAGTTTCACTAAGGCTTGTGTGGAAACGAATGAGCATGAATAAATGAGAATGAATTGGTAGAGGATGCTCCAGGAGAGAATGTGGTTAGGGGCAAGTATAATCGAGAGTCCAAACTCGTAACATCTAAGCTCCACATCTCTTAAATGTTTTGCTGCTGTGCAGTTAGTGGGAGACTGATGAAGCCAAATTAAGTGGTGCTAATATGAGTAAAATACTGGTTTTCAGTAAATGGCTGTGAAGACTCCTTTGCTCCTAAGTAGTCATGTACTGATGGTTTTTTTTTTTAATAACTGGGGTATTCTCTTTTTTGTTGGAAAAGATGTAATCTTCAGATATCATACTTTCACTGCCTTATTTTTGCTCCAGTACCAATTGATTGCTTTAACAAAATTAGGTTTTATATCTAAATTGGATTGGCCCTCCGCATATAAAGTTGCTAATAGGAATGTTTATTTTGTGATTAAGACTGATTGTATTTCACAAACTGAGTGTCTCAATGCGTAAGTCTTCTTAGTCACACTTCAAAAAAAAAAAAAAAAATTAAAAATAGCTTCACACCTACATACCCCCAAAAGAAACCCCAAGTGATCTCCCATAAACCTTATAATTACTCTTTTTAAAACCTACCTGTTTTGATATCTTAAGAAAACTTAATTGAAAAAGTCCTTCATCCGAGTTTGTTTACTTTGTTCTGTCTGTACTTCTGTTTTAGATTAGTCAAAGCTAAAGAAAATGTGAAGGTGTAATCTTGTATTTTCAAAGTTGAAGAATTCAGATTTCTCAGAATTCACAGAGGTGGGAAGCAGAGAATGATTTCACAGGGAAATTGCGTAAAGCTGCGGAAACAGAAACAAGAGGCTGGAATATTGGATTTGAATTGTCTCGGCTTCTGTTTCCCAGGATTTCTGTTGATTTCACATAGGAAATTTGCCATTCATCACATGTGTTAGAGCAGAGTCCTCCATTTCCTGAGGTTTCATAGGTTTTAAGCACTTGTGTGATGATGGTGCACATTCTACAGCAGTTGAATACGCTTAGTTATTAGTATGAAGTCTTTGTAGTATATTGACGTAACTGGATCTGGTGTTAACATTTCCTCTTAATCTAAATAAGGCAAAAAGCATCTATTTGCTACTTTACAGTTAAGCTAATTCTTCTAATTTTTTGCCTGTGTGTGACAAGAGTCATTTGTGTCTTTTACCTTTTCTTTCTCCTAGACTGATCATCTGTTTCCTTCACTTAAATTAAGCCAGTCTCCCTCCTTGCCTCTCCAGTCTAACTTCTGTCCCGCCCTTCTTCTCTCAAACACAGGCCTTCCCCTCTCCACCAGCATCTCCCCAGCAACTGCTCCTTCCTGCGTGACATCTGCTGCCCTTCCTTCGCTTGGTGTGCCTCTGCTGCTAAATGCCACGGCCAGGGAACAGCTTGAGCACTGGCCCCTTCGAGGTTCACTGTTAGTAAACTAACTGACTGTTAGTTTACACCTGGCTCTGACTCCAAATGCCTCTCCCAGACAAGTGTGTTGGCATAGAGGAGAGTAGCTGCAGGCCTAAAGCAGCATGGGTGCCAGCGGGTCTGTTCAACGTGTCCTCTGGATTGGGGCATGGTTCTGCCAGTTACTTGGTGGAACAGGTGTAAGCTGAATCTGCTATTCTAGTACATTTTTTTTAATGATCCTCAGGGACTGATGTATTCTGTTGATTCCCCCCCCACACTTAATTTCTTCTCATACCCTTTTCATACTCATTTTGGTCTTATTTTAATATTTTTCTTACTTGTGCCATATCTCCTTCCTCCTGTGCCTGTAATAGCCTTCAGGTTCTTAGATGCCAGTTGCTTTTTTCTCTTTCTGTGTCAAAAGGTTTTTTTCCTACTTAGGATTCCCATGCTGTTGTCTTCCTAGGCCCTCTTTGACCTCTGAGTGTCTGTATTCTTTCTCTTAATCTGCATTATTTTGGAAGCTCCCTAGAACATCATTGTGTATAGTGTTAAAGACACGGATGCTATCAGAGATTGCTCAAGGTGTTTTTTCTTCCTATATAATCATGAGAGGGACATTGGTACTAGTACAGCACGGACCAGGTAGTCTTGCACGTGTCAGCTGGCAGGTCTCTTCCTAGACAAATTACCAGTTGACTGGAGCTAATAACAAGAACAAACCTGACTATTGCGCTAATGAATGACTTTGAAAACTGTTGGATGGAAGACAGAATCGCCAGCCAGAGACTGAGGTGAGACAGAGTGCAATGTGAGTGTCGCATCCCTTTGGTTGGAGATACCTTGCAGGATATCCTTGTGGGCTAGTTCCAGATGCCGGCCCCAAGGATGAATGATGCACACTGGCCATGTGCTGCTGCTTCAGGCTCACGTAACGTGCGGTTTCTCTTGAAGAGAGCTGTTTGGACTGGTCCTGAGCAAAGTTGGGGAGCCAGCTAACCCTAAAACAGATTCTGTCTTATCTGTCAGCGTAGACATGACCATCATGTGTCACCTTTCTGAGGTGTGCAAGAAGTCTGTTATGGCCAGATTGTATTCTACAATAGTCCAGAATTCCCGAGTATATTAAAAGATGTTTTTTGGTTTGTTTGTGGTGTGAACCATTGTGTATTTGGAAGCAGGGTGGGGAGACAAAGAAGATATGTGTAGTATTACCCTTGAATATGCTCCTGTATGCCAGGTTGGATCTCTAGGGTAGGCCATCAAGAAACTCCTTTCTGTTGGACCTGGTACCTGGAGTTACTGTGATGATGTCGTGTGATTGTGTTGTTTTGGGCTGTCTGTGTAATGTCCCATATCTCTGTGCTGTGTTACAAATAACAGGTAGGTCAGTGTGTTCTTGCCTTTAGATTCTTCTGGAACCTGGGTTAAATATGACTAAAATTAGCTTAATTGTTACTAAAGAACCTGCCTGTGACATCTTTGTTCCAGGTTGTGATCATTCTGATCTGGTAAGGTGGCTTTTAGGCCGGGTAAGATTCTTTCATAAATTGAAAATAAACAAAAATAGTCTTTTGCTGGGATACTGACAATTTTGAAAGAACCAAGTTAATGAATTCAGATGAACTGAATAATTTATGCTCAAAGATGCAAGGAGTAACCTGGAGCCTGTATTACAGTAATGATGAGAACTGGGGAAAGCCCCAGCCTTGACTGGCTGAGCAAAGATTTTGGTAAAGACACTAGAAATACTGGGAACCAGCAAAAATCATTAAAGGTACTGTTTATCAAGGAGTTGTGAATGTGTTGTCTTAAGTTGGTACAGTTGTATAGTAGAGTGCAAGAATTTCAGAGTAAGAGGATAATAATTGAAAATTAGACTGAGTTAGACATTTCAAGGAGAATGAAAAATAGTCCTCTACTTGTTTAACTACAAAGGAAACAAGTGGCAAAAATAAGTCATTATGGAATGAGAGTGATGCCAGGATGGAAGGTAATTTAGAAGTCATTCAAAGAGTACGTGAGTACTCTTCATTTCTTTTTTTTTTAGTTGGGTAGATGATAGGGAAAATTTAAAAAAAGCCAAACCAAAACAACACAACCTCCTGACAGTGGTCCTCATATAACATCTCACAAGGGACAGAGGAAGTCAGAGAGCAGGATGCACGTGCTCTTCCTCAAAGTACTGCAGGAACTGACTTACAAAATGAAAAAATCTGGAAGCCAGCTTTTGTAACCTATGAAATCAGGGAGGAACCAGCTAACTGAAGAACAACAAATCTGAATGTTTAAGGGAAGACATGAGAAACAAATTGATGATTTGAACAACAGTGTCTTTCAAAATTCAAGTGTTACCTGAGGGCCTTTTTAGATTAATTTACTCCAGAGTGCTTAAAAATAATTTTTATAACACAAAGGACTACTGTTCATGTAAAATTCATATGAAATTACAAATAGTTACAAAAAAACATATAAATAATTGCATATAATTATGAAAGAAATCTGAAATCAGTCTGTAGCTCTGCCTGCCGCTTGAGTAATCTGAGGTATTTTCTTAACTACCTTAAATAGTGGGAATTTGTTTGCTTTTAGCATGCACATGTGACTTAAGTTATAAAATTTTATTGGGCTTTAATGATTTTCAGAATATGTATTATATAAACTATCTCCACATCATTATTGGTTGTGTCCAAATTTACATTTTAAAGGTACTTAAACATGCCAGATAGTCACTCTTATAAATGTCATTGAACTCTGCCTTCCTGAAGATTTGACTGGGTGTCTGAATATTTCTATAGCATTTTTTCTCCCTGTTTTTTTTCTTTTTAAAAATAAAAGTTCATTATGATGTATGTGATTGTAATTGAATATTGTGCAGGAATGAGAGACAGATGATAGCACTTTTTTTTTTTCAGTTTTCATCAATCAGTGCTGTATATGTTGGCTAGTTTCACTAATATTTGGTGCAGGGGTAGTGTTTATAACGATATACACTTTGTACAGACTTAGGAAATGGTGGTTTGCTGGAGGAGGGAGAGAAGATGTGATGTACACACGACAGCAGAGTCAATGCAAGGTCTGTGGTTTTTCAGCCTGCCACATAACCTGTCAGACTGTGTACATTGGTCAGCCAATTAATACATTCATCAAGTTGAACCATCCTTTGTGTGTCATGCCTTCTGTAGCATCCGTACTTCAGGGAGGTAGGTGAACACTGAGGAAACTGGAGGTGAACCTCAGGTTATTGTGGTTGGATGCTGATTACTTGTAGAGGTTACATGACACATCATTAAAATAATCAGTCCTGACTGCTGCCTCTTGTCCTGGGAAAGCTTGTTTTGGAGTCTCGTGTTCCTTTTCTGATGGAGCACATTGATAGCTCAGCTCAAAGTCTTGCACTAGACTGTGTAGCTGTTTTAAGGATGGTGTTGGAAATGCATATGTTCTTTCCATGGTTAAGACAGAATAAATAAATTCTAATTTCTGAGTTCCATAGGGCTTAAAATTTGTATATGAAGACAGAATTAAAAAAAATAAAGGACTTAAGTAATGCTCTTCCACAAACTGATCATATCCTGAACCTGGTGAACTGATTTTTCGTAGTTACATTTTCATGATGGAGAGTCAAAATGCAGTTGTGTGAATTGTGTAGTTAAAGGTAGTAAATATTTTTTTCTGTTTTATGTCTTTATTTTTACTGAGTAGACTTTTTTTTTAAACTTCTCAGACATAAAATGCAGTAGGATTTAAAGTTCAATTCATTGACAATGTTTATTCTTCGAGTGACTACTGTATTACTTCAAGAGTGTTTGCATTCAGTTTGAGGAGTGGTCTTCTCCTTCCAGTTCCCCTCGGCACTGTGCTGTATGTAAAGACCTAAAACCCACGTTTTTTCCTTCTACCCTAATTTCTAGTCACACGAAAACAGTCTTAGAGACATAGTAGCCTGTCTCTTGTAGGTTTTCCACCTGTGCTAAAGATAATTTCATGGTATTTTTTTTTTTAATGAATTAAATCATTTTTCATATATATGAACATTTTCTATGTCTGTTTCAAGATGGTAACTGCCAAAGTGTTTTAGTGAGCATTAAATCAATGTTTGTTTTAAATTGTAGGGGAAATGGGGTGATTACCGTTGGAGAGTAAGTCTGTGGTCAGTTTAGATTGGGCTGATGAACAGGAGAAGGAGAAATCTTCCCATCTGGGTTAGGTGCACAAAAGATAATCATCTCTTCAATGAATCATTATGGTGCTTGTGTATTCAAGGATTTTGGAGGACAGGTTTGTAATCATGTCTTGCTATGGTATCTGTCATGTATTAATGATGCTGTTTGATCCCTTTGTTTATAAATAAGGAGGGTGTGGTGTTGCCTTCAAAAGCCTTTTAACACTGCCAGGCCTGCATTAAAGCATAATTGAATTTTGGGTTTCGATTTTTAAATATTTGTGTGCAGAAGTGAGAAAATGAGTTACTTTTCTTAAAGTCAGAGTCTTTCTGTTTAGAGTTTTCCCACAGGTGGTAACGGGACAAGTGCTGGATCCAGTCATCAGGTGTGGAAAGGAAATCTTTCCCCCCCATGCCTGGCTTAACTTATTCAAGAGGCTTTACCTGACCACATTCTTAGTACCAAAATAATCATGTTTGAGGCCAGAAATACTTTCTCTGGAAGTCAGACTGGCAGGTGTTTAATTCCCCCCTTCCTCTCCGTGTGTGTGTGAGAGTAGGGCACAAATGTCACACAAAAACAGTCAGGATATATGTCATCAAATCAATTTCTCACTGCCATAAATAGTAAAGAAATAATTGTTATTAAAGAATAATGTGTTTGCCTTGACTGACTGTAGCATGCAAAAATTTGATTATCTAAGGACTGCAGTGTTGTGGTCTATCTAAATTTCATCCAGCTGCACATATGCACCCTCATAATTATAATATCCTGTTATACACAGACTGCATAGTTTAGTAGTTCTGTGTCTTAGCTGAAGTGCAACACGTGCACAGATGAAGCAAATACAGCAATAAAAATAATGATAATTTTCTTAAGATGTCTCCAGTTGTGCTACTAATTCTTTAGACTTGTTGCTATGAGATTTTTTTACTTCCTTAAAATTTCAGTTACATGTATGTTACTGGGTTGCTGGCATACTATTTTATGTAGAAGATTGTTGGAGTTTTGTCTTACGGGTTTGGAAATAATTGGAAAAGGAGCAATAGGCATTTAAAATATTAAAACATCCCTTAATCCCTCTATTATGGTATTTGAATGCTTGAAAATTTTCTGAGTACTTATTACTTAATATTTTAACACACCAGATCTTTTTTAGAATTAAATCTGTTCTTTTCAGCTTTTTTTACCTGAAATGTTCTCTGTTATTTTTTTTCTAGCTCTGCTGTTTGTTTTGAGTGATGAAATATCTAGGATTCTTTTTGCTTCATCCTTGTTTCTCCCATTGATCCTTTCCTTTCCTCTGACTGTGATTCATTTGTTTCTTCTTCTGCAGTGTATCTATATTTTCTTCAGACTGTTGAACTGAAGGGCGATCAAGAGCTAGAATTTGCTGATGAGAATTGAAGGAAATCAGAAATTTCTAAAAACTTTGGATTTTCTTAGGCCATCAGCCCTGTAGCAGTGCGTGATTTGTTTTAAATACCCTTTTGCTCTCAGTTGTTGAGTGTTTGGGCATCTAGAAGAGTACTTCTTACGAGAGACTGGGAAAGACAGGGTTTATTAGTTAGCTGTGTTAGAAGATTACAATGCAAAAATGGTAGCAAAGCTGGACTCTCTGTCCTATTTCTAGACCTCTGGTAGCTTTGAGCTCTGCTGGTTTTGAGAGAGGAAAGTGAAGTTAAATGGCAGGAAGGGCTGCAAAGGCTGTTGCAGACAAACAGCCCAATTGTCGGTATGGAGTGTGGGTAATCAGTTGTCCTGATCACTACTGAAGTCTCTGTTTAATGCTTATGTATGCCAAATAAATACTGTATCTGCAGACCATACTGCTGCTTAGAATTTCTTTTCAGTGCATAAAATGTGATAGTGTAAGAAAACTTAAATTGGGGTGAGAGGAAAATGTCAGTTTTAGTTTTTTGAAATCTGGGTTTTCTTTATTGTTTTCCATGTATCTTGGGATTTTTTGCAAAATAACTTACAAGGAGTGGTTATGCTCTACCCAGAGTCAAATGCTTAATTCTTGTTGGGGCTGGAATTCTTTTTGTTGAAAAATTAAGTCTTTAATGTTAATGTTAGGCAAATATTTCAAACTTGGACATTTTTTACCTGCAGAGAGCAAACCTGCTTGAGAAGGTGCCATTAGCTACTTGTTACTTTAAGTGTCAGTGACCAGCGTATTGGTTGAAGTGATGGAGTTTTTATGGCATATTGGATATATGTTGGCCATTGGTTACATTAGGTCTTTTACTCCCTTTGTAGTCTTTTCCCTAGAGAGATGTGTGTACAGGGTGACATTTTTTGTTTTTGTACAGTTTTGTCTCTTTTTTTTTTTTTTTTTTAATGGATGATATAGAGTATATATATAAATGAGAAGTGAAAGTCATGTGCCTTCTATCTGGAACGGAAAATACTGCAGTCAAGGATAGCTCTTACTATTTGTGAAACTTTATTCCACAGTCCTGCTGATCCATCCTTTTCTTTTAAAAGGAAACAAGAAAGGTTTGTCTTGGTTAAATGTAAGTTCCATTGAAGGGTGGAGTTGTTAATGACAGTCTTTATCCCAGGGAGTTATGTAGTCCTTAATATCCTAAGGCCAGGTTGTTGCATGCCTTGAAAATAAGAGATTTTAAGAGTGACTCAGTGTTTTATGTAAGCCGGGGTAAGAAGTTGAAGCAGATCTGATTGTGCCTAAGCCGCTGTTAGTCAAAGGAGATGCTGGAGCATTTTTCACCCTGAGGTAGGTAAGGCTGCATTGATGTGGTCTGCCAAGAGAAGTCATAAGTAAAACCTGGGTCATAATCTACTGGCATTTGGTGAAGTCTTCTGTCCCTGGTTCCAGACAGTTTTTACATGGTGGTCTACTCCTCAGGCAGAGGAAAACACTGTGGCTTCAGAAATACAGGGAGAGGCAGCACTGGAAGTGGATTGTGCTTTTCTTTCCCATTAAATTATAGTTTTAGAGTGGTGTGAAGAGTGTGTTGCTTCTGTTCCCTGGATTGTCTACACTGCTGGGTTAGGAGGTGAGGTGAGACAGCACTAGCAGCGTGAGATTGAGGGGAGGCAGTGCTGTGTCTGGGTTTCATCCAGCAGCAAACACTTAGGCATTCTGTCACACAGCAGTGCTCTGCTTGTGTTGTGGACATGCTGTCCCACCTTACTGAAGCTGAAAATCTGCAATAATTTGTAAGCACTGAAGAATTTTATTTTGTAAAATTCTTGTCACTGCATCTCAAGAAGATTGACATTATGGAGAGGGGTGACAAGAGTAATGTGAGGTATGAAGCTATTGGCCATTCCTGGATACATGATCATCAACTTTTTGAATCAGTGAGCTGAGTCAGAGTTGCAGTCCTTCATTCTTATCGTAAGTAACACCCCAAACTAACTTTTATAGCTATGAACACTAAGGTCCTGATACAAGCACCCTGATCTGCCTACATAAAGGTGTCCTAGGATTTGCATGCGCCTTTTGTATCTCTAGAGCTGAGACCACGAAGTCAATGAGGTGTTCATTTCTGTCTGTCTGACTCTACAGGTGTCTCGGGTAATTTACAGACCTTCTCCTACATCTGTTAGCATCTCTGTGGAGATTGTCTGCCAAGGAGGTATCTACTGGATGTCCTGATGCCTTCTCCTTTCATCTTGCTATCTGCTACTGATGTGCACTGCTAAGCTTTGAGCAGTACACTTAGTGTAAGAATTTGACCTTTATCTCCGTGTCTTCCCAGCTCACTTGAGTGAAGTGTATTCCAGTGGGAACCATGAACTGCTGCAGCCTAAGAGATTTTGTAATCTGTTTTTCCAACTTTAACTTCAGTAGTACGTTTCTGAAGTGTGTGGAGCTGAATGGGAGAGTAAGGTGGTGTCCAGTAATCACACCATTGGTGGTGGTGGAGAGCCTGCTCCATAATCTGCTCTTGCCTGTGTTCAGCTGTAAACAGTATTTAGCGTAGTTGATGTTCATAAAGCACTTTGAAAATGCTAAGCATTAATTGGTGGTGGTTTTTTTTGGTGGACATGCATCAAGCTCCATTGCCCTTGAACATACAGCTCTTTAAGGTATGGTAAGCAATATTTCTTTGGAGTGGTTTGTGTGATGTTGTTCCTTGTTCTTTTCTATTTTTCACTTGGGAGTAGAATAGTAAAGAGAAGGGAAAGCAGAAATTCATTAGTCTAAAACTTGTTGGAGAAGCTACAGAAATAATTTTTTTACTTTGATTTCACATTAATTTGTAAGATGTCAATCTTTTCCTTTTCTACTTCTGACATTTTGGTCTGAAGGCTTACCACTTCAGGTGTAAGGTCTGTGTTCTTAAAACAACAACAATAAAAAGTTATTTTGTTCCAAATGTTCATGACCTTAGTACAATAAGCTAGAAGTAGCTGAGGAGGTAGCAACTAGTGATCCAGCGTTTAGACTGTGTTAAAACTTCCCTTCAACAGAAAGATTATCTGGATTGCATTATTGCCTAATCCATTAGGGTTTAAGCACTCTTGACACTTGATTAAGTAACGTGTAAATCTGTTTTCAGTAGTGTGTTCATGCATGTTTTTCTCCTTAATCCTTAGTTCAGCCTTCATTGTGGAAACAGATTTTGGCAGAACTTTCCTGTGGTTAGTTTTAGCAGAATCCTCAGCCCATCTCTGAATCTAAAACATCTACTTGCTAGTCAGTACAAGTGGACAGTGTTTCAGAAGAACAGCTCCCTCTACCATATTTTTAAATTGAGGAACCAAGCCTTTGAGGGGTGTCGCCAATCCTGATTTGATAGGATGTTTTTTGTTCTCATCAGCACCAGCAGTAGGAAGCTTGTGCTGTTTGGAACTTCTCTAATTCTTAGCATGGACCGAAAACTCCTGTCAGGTTTGAGACTCCCTGGGAGATCAGTGCAGAGAAAGATGATATTGCTATTAAAAAGAAATAAACCAATAAAATCTGTGTCATGGTGCACCCAAAGTTTAGTTTCATGGATTCATAAGAGCACGCCAGTTGGAGGGACCTTTGGAGGCCATGTGGTCCCAGCCTCCTGCTCAAAGCAAGGCCTGTTGGATGAGGTTGCCTGGGGCCTTTTCCAGTTGAGTTTTGAGGATCTCAAGTGATGGAGAGTCCACAATTGGTTTGGGCAACCTGCTCCAATATTCAGCTACCGTCAAGGGAAAATTTTGCTTCCTTAGGTCTAATCTGAGTTTCTCACACTTGAACTTGTCTGCTGACGCTTGTCTTACCCCTGTGCACCTCTGGGAAGAGCCTGTTGTCCACAGCTTACCATTAGATAGTTGCAAAATTTCTGTAGACAAAAAAGAGTTTGAGGACCTTTGGTGTTTGAGTCAAGTAACTGTTCTTTTGAAAACATGGAACATATATTAAACTAACTGAAAAGAACATTGGTTTTTGAGGCAGTTTTTTAGAGATAACATACCATTTCTGTGAAATTTGTCAGGAATGTGTTGTTCTTCCTGCAGATGGGGAGCGCTTTTTGGAGCACTTGAAGTTAGTTAATTGGATTATAAAACCTTCAGAAATATGTAATCACTTCATAGACACTGTGTATGTCCTGTATTTGGATTACTTTAGTGATATTCTGACCTTAATTATGTGGCAGTACAATTGTCTGGAAGACAAAACTCAGTGTAAATTTATCACATCTTAAAAGTTCTGGTATCTGGCAGACAACATTTCTGACTATTATGGCCAATGGTAACAAGGTAATAAAATTCCTCCTATACTTCCCATTTAGGATTGCTTGATGTGTTTCCTGATATAAATATCGTAACAGCTGGAACAAGTTCAAAGGAAATCTTTGTGGTATTGTTCATAAAACCAGCAAATTGAAGAGCCTTTGATTTACTACTTAAATGGGCATGTCTCGTTTTCCTTTTTTAATTTATTTTTCTTTACAATGTGCAAAAAAAGAGCCTAACTGAATTAAAGTTTGTCCCCTCCTTTTTTTTTTTTTCTTCCCTCCTCCCTCAGATTGCAGCTATTCTCAGGAAACGAAAACTTGACTATTATTTGTACAAACTGCTACCTGAGATCTTGCAATCAACTTCCTTTCTGACAGCAAATGGGACCTTGTATATTGCTTGCTTTTGCATTCTAAGGTTGGTATATTGTCCTAAAATGAAATGTAATAGGAAAGCTACTTTTTTATGCAGCTTTTCAATGTATATAATTTGTCTATTTATTTATTTTTATTTATTTATTTTTTATAATAGGATTGTTTGTAATGGTAAGAGTAAGAAAAGCAACAGCTGTGCCATCTTGATTTCTGTTCTTACCATTTGAATACGAACCTTTGGATTTTGGTTTTATTCTTCCTTCTCATTTTGTAATCTTTTAAATCAGTAAACAAGTCAATGTATTCACTTTGCTTCCTTTTCTGTTTTACTGATTGAAAATACATTGTCGCCGGAAATACAGAGGTATTCTAGAAGGGAACTGAGAAGGCCTGAATCTTTCTCCCCTAGAAAGAATTGATTTAATTTGATGTTGGTTACTATTCTCCTGATGTGATGTCTTTTAATTATCCTAAACTTTATTCAGTTGTACATGTTGGTACTTTCCTTATTTGTGGTCATACATGAAGGAAATCCCAGCACAGCTTCTGGGGTTCTGACAGACTTGCTCACAAAAATGAGTATGAATGCCATTTCTTTATTCTGAGCTGTTTGCAGTGTATATATGAAGTAATATCAGGATAGTTAAAAGTTAAACTTTCCTGTTTATGAACGTGACAATGTCCTAGTTCTAAATGCATTTTTTTAGAAGAGTTCTTATACATAGACATGTAAAGCGTACAGTAGCTTTGAGTTTTTGAAAGTTACCTGCCAGTGCACTCAACAGCCCCTCTAAAAGTTAATCAAACACATTATGTCCTACTTCCAGATCTCTTTAGAGGCCTCTAAACTGTGCTTCAAAGCTGAGGGAGAAGGCTAAGAAGAGGAGGAGGTGGCTGAGGAGCCATGGAATGCTTTTTAAGTAAATCATCTGCAAAGTTCAAAGTGAATCTTTAAGTAACAAGCTCTAAAGAGTATGATTTTTTATTTTTTTTTTAGCAATCTGAATTATATTAATATTGATTTATCTTTACTCCTCTGAGATATGCCGTGGTCTTCTTTATCCTGCTATGCACTTGCCTGTAAATCTGCAATGCTTTCCTTCAGTGCTGTAGTTAGATGTTACTCTCAAATTAAGCTGGTGTGGTTGTTAGTTTTACTGCTTTCAGTTGTTTCTCTAACAGAAGTTATTAGCCATCTAGCAGATCTATGACTTTGCCTGTGTTAGTAGATGAAGCAGGTAAAAGGTTAGTGTCTTACTCTGAAGCCAATTGCTATGGCATTGCTTTCAGCGGTGTGGAACGTAGCTGTCAAAAGCTGGTTTGATCTCCAGAGCAGCATGGCCAGTACCAGACTGGATAATGGATATGGTACCTAGGCCATGCACCCTCCAAGTCACCTTGAAGCATTCTTTGGGATGACCCAGGCCAAAATCATTCAAGGGACAATTCTAACAATTAAACATGACAAGGAATATGTGTAAATGCTTACCCTGCTGTTCTTACAGTTGTGCAGTAGAGTAACCAACCAACATCTTGAGAGATGTACATGGTTTTCCTATTACAAAGAGAAGAGTTGACACCTACAGCGGAGTCACCCTGCTGATAGGGTCTCTGCAGGCTGCTCACCACATGCAATTGCAGGAATTGCAAGTAAAAAACATCAGCCTGTTGGGTGGTGTGTTAATTGGAGCTGGTGAACTGAAATCACTGCTAGAGGCAAGAGAAGAAAGTGTTCAGGAAGCCTTATGTGCTGCGCCTGTTGAATTATATGAATGTCCAGTTATGAGGAGTATTTTGCATTTTTTCTGACCAGAATAAAATTTGGAGCCTCAGCCATTAAGAGCTATTACATGACAATTCAGATAACAATGAGTAACGTGATTATCAGAAAAGTAATATTTTCCAAATTTACTTGTGTCCTTTGAAGGAAAAATACATATCTGATGATAATCTGATTGGTGCATTATACATGAATTCCCAAGTAAAAAGATTGACAAGATTGCTTCTAGGACTCTTCAAGAATAAAGATCCTCTGTCTTCTAGGAACTAGTAAATGATTGCCAAGGAGTTAATATATAACCAGTTTTTATAATGGGAAGAGTTTGCCAGTTACATTCCTGCTGTGTCCTTTGGTTTGGATATATGTAAAGAATCTGGAAAAGGAAGAAGAGAGTAGTGCGAGAGATTGTATGAGGTTATTTAGGCTACAGAAACCTAAAACTGACTCTCATCAGTTTCAGAAAGATCTGTTGATTGAAATCACTTAAGAAATTTGATAGAGAAAAGTGCAAAGTAATGCATCAGGAGGAAAAAAGCAGTCCTGTCCTTACACGGGGATGGGCTTTAAACTATCTACTACTAAGGATGGTGTTTGAGAGTTGTCATAGATAGCTTCTTTGAACAAGTGAATTCAGTACTTGAACATAGTCAAGGAGCCAAGTAAGTGTTATTTGGAGAGAAAATGAGAACAAGCTAGAAAGCTGTATAAGTACATGACATCCTTACAAGTTGAGTACTGTATGCTTTTTTTTTTTTAAGAGCTTCTCTGCAGATTCTAATGTTGACAAGTCCTTCACTTAGAGTGTACTTAATATCAACATTGTCTTGAATACTGAGCTCAGTAAGCTTGCTTCTCTCATCTGCTGTTGGGTGCGTGATGGAGGATGGAAATGAGACTCTTCATCCTTTCTTTTTTAACCTATTTGTATGGGTATTTTTTTTATATCTATATATATAGATAGATAATATGTTTTGTTTGATCTTGTATGATTCCTTGAATTAATTGCTGTGTGATACAGTGTACTTCCTTCAGTAGCCCATGAAAGCAAAAGTAATTGCATATCATTTTCCAGCCCAGAATGCTGGTTGGTATCGTATGTTTTAATCCAGCAAAGAAATATTGGTACCTCTGTGGTGTTCTGAATAACTGTGGCCTGAGTATTTCTGAACTTGATTTGCAGCCATGCAAAGAGATTGTCTGAGACTGTGGAAACCTAGGTGCTCTGTATCTGCTTCTAGGTAGTGGTGAGAGATTGGATGTGATATATTTGTATAATAAGATGCATGCTGCAGTTTTTGTATCATTTTTGTTTGGAAAGTTTATTATAGTGAAAGCAGCAGTAACTCAGAAGCAAAATTGCCCAGCAAGCCCCATGCAGTTGACTGATCTTACCTTCCTGGAGTTCTAGACCAAAGCAACAAGTTACAGAGTTTGTGTTTGGGCATATTAACACACATTTACCTGCCCAGTTCCTGATTTGAGAAGAGTTGCTTGGTTCCTTCTTCTGCAGCACCAAGGAGGAAATGTGTTGGCAGGCTTATAAGGTGTCCTGGGTGAAGTGACCTTTTCCTCTGATCATTCACCTTCACCAAAGTCCCTGTGTGTACTGAAAACGTGTCTTAGTCATCCAGTAACAATTAAAATACCTAAATATGAAATGTAATTGTCAGTGAGAAGTTTGGCTTGTACTAATATGTCTTTTTGATGCTTTATTAGTTTATGATTCCTTTCAGCTAAGGGAAACCACCAGAATTGAAACTGCTGCAAATGTTTTCAAGGATGTAAAACTGTGGACAGTAAAGTGCAATGAAAATAATTTCATGAGTTTAATATTCTCACCATTTCATAGGTGGGCAAAATTAAAAAAAATCTCAATCTGGTATTAAGAATGACTTAGGCTGTGATAGATGTTCTCATTCAGGAAGGGATTACCAAGATAACTTGGCCGACTTTTTTCTTTCCTTTTTTTTCTTGAATTGTATTAGGGACCATGTACAGACTTCTGTGTTGGCAGAGCAGTGGGAGTGATGATCTCTGTTACAGATGTGTGACAGGCCAGCTGGGGGTTGTAATCTCTTCCACTGGTGAGATCCAGAAGAATTCATCTGTCTGAGCTTCAGGCAGAAGTGCTAGGCTCCAGTGTTCACTCTCTTAAACAAAAGGTGTCATTTTTAGGTTTTGGATTTTATTAAATGCAAAACCTCATGAAGACATGGTTGTCTTAGTCTAGCAAATACAGTAAGTTAAGTTTGTCCATGTACAGATTTACATTAGCTTGCTTAATTGGAGTCAGCCTTTGAGTTTTGGATACAGTTGTACTTTGCGGAATTAGATGCATAACCTGAAAGAACTATTTCTTGTTCCAGTTGCTAACCATATAGAACATGTGAAAATAACCATGCAGATAATAACAAAAGCTTACTTTCATTTACTTTAGTGGGAGCTTAAATGTTTCACTTACTGATTGGGTGTTTTAATTTCACTAGAATTTTATATGTAAAACATGTTACTGTTTCTGAAATCTTATCAAATATAACAGGAAAGCATTTGTAGAGGCATTCTACAACCACCCCAGAAGAAAAAAAAATAAATCCTGTTTCTTTCTCACAGGAAAGACATTTGCTCTGTTACCTAACAGGTGTGTCTGGTAAGATGTGTTCATACTTATTAAGATGTTTAAAATGGCTTCTCTGAAACTTCATACAGTAATTGCTTTCCAAGAGTCCTAATAATGAACTTTAGCTCCTACAGCATTTGGCATTGTCATCCTGAGAAATTATCCTTTTGCAGCCGTGGGAATGAACAGTGTGTGTAATTGCCATTACATCACTTGCTGCTGATACACTGGCTTTCTTTTCACTTCTGAACATAAGCTGGCATTGCTCACTGGTAAAGCTGTTTTTGCAGGAGAAGTATGAAATGAGACTGATCATGCCTTTTACAGCAAGAATGGAAGTGGGCTAATCAGATGGTATTGCTTAATTAACTTTGTTCTCTGTGTTGTCAACATGAAATTTTATCTAAGAAAATTTCCTTTTCTACCCTGTATGTGTTTGCCATTTTGTTTCTTGTATTTTGTTTGCTGTGTTTTTGGAAGGGTAGACTCCATTGTAACACACTGTTTCCATGAACTGATAGTGCTTATCAGCTGAGCAGCATTGGTGTAAGTGAAATACATTTATTATCATGCTACCAAGTTTCATGACTGCCTGACTACTGTTTGCTTCTGTGACGAACCTGATTCAGTTTGAAGGTGCAGGTGTCCTGAACAGACAAAATGTGGTTGGCGACATTGTGTCTGTCACACATTTTGGTGTTCCTCCTTTAACAGTGACTAATTTATAGAACTGTTTTCTTAGATGTTGTCATTTGTGTAAAGTAGTTTTTTCAGCTGTTATTGCTGGAGGAATTTTGGTAGTTGAAGTTGTGTGGACTCTGAGTGAGATCCAGATCTTGTTGCAAAAAAATGAGAACTTTCCCAACTGGAATGTCACTATTGCCTCTGGCTGTAATGTACAGATAGATTCCTTGGCTTAGTGTAAATGAGTGGTTTACTGTTTTTAGCATCACTTGACAATCTGTTTGGAGTGTGACATCTATTATTGTATAATAATGTGATTTGATTTGATTTCTGGATCATCTGATTGCATCCCTACATTCCACAATGAACATCTTCCTGAAGATATATTTGGACAAGTAGCAGAGAGGAGCAATTTTAAGTTCTTTTAAAAGGTTTTTCTGTAATTAATATCTGAAACTTTTCAGAAATGTCTCTTGAAAGCACTGCTTTCTTTGAAACAAAGTAATACTGTAAATGAAATGGATACATTAATGAAGTATTTCAGGTGTTTAATGTTTATGAAGCATTGAGAACCTTTCTGAGAGCTATCCAACTGTACAAATATAACGATTAATATTTATTTGTAAGTACTGATTAATGTAAAGGGACAAAATTAATCTTAATAAAGCTTGCATAAGTTTATGATAAAGTATGATGTACATAAAAGTTTTGGTTGCTTTGCCTGTAATATATGTACAAATTCCATTTTCAGGAAGATACTTGGAAAATTCTACTTCTGGTCTCCTGGCTTTGGTGCTGCTTTACCTGCTTCTTATATGGCTATTCTCATTGAAAGGAAAAGCAGGTACAGTTTGTATTTTTGGGTTATTTTTATATATTTATGTGTTTCTTGTTTTGGTCATTGCATGATTGACACTTGAAAATTCAGTGGTTATCTTTTGGAATGCTGGAAATGTAGTCCATTTGAAATACTGTCTTTTGCAATCTTATATTTAAATGTAGACAGCTACAGTGAAAAAAACACTCCACAAACATTCAGTTTCTTGTTTGTGGCTTCTTTTTCTTGTTTAATGTGTAATTGGGTTGCTTAGGATTGCCTGATAAAGCTCAGTTGTTCAGGGTTTCCTAATGAAGCTGTGGAATATTTTCTTTTTTTTTTTTTTTTTTTTAATTTAAATAGTGTTTGCAATTAGGTACAGAGAAGGAACATGCAAGTGAAAGTTGCTGGTGATTTAACAATGTGACATCAGTTAAGATAGAGGAGTAACAGTTGTGAAAAAAAAAAGACTAGAAGAACTGAAGTAATCCAAATTGGATGAAATGTGAGGATACAGAACGCAAAGCCTTTCATCTAAAGAAACGTGCTGAAGTTCAGCTATAAATGGGAAGTTTGTAATGAGAGCATGAAGAGGGAGAAGAAAGCTCTCAGTGATCCAAGGATAGCCCAAAGCTGCCATTTGTAGTGTGACTGTGAAAGGGGGCACATTAAATCTGGGGTTGTAAGGTTTTAATGTTTTGAAATTCATTTTACATTAGTAGCTTGTATCAATAAAGAAAGTTATAATGCTTAATTAATTTAATATGTAATGAGATGCTTTAGTCATCTTGTTGGTAGTTTTATTCAAAGTATGACAAAAGGGTAATTAAAGGATTACTCTTTAAAAGATGATGAGAGGGTTTTAGTACTAGAGGTGATGAGAACACACTTTGGGTTACTGTGAATATCTGAAACTTCCTTAAGCAGTCATTTCAAATTAACTGCGTGTATAGCACATATACATTGTGTTGTTGACTGATGGCCAGGCCCATTCCTAAACTTCAGTCATGGAGTAAGCAATGCCCAAGCCAAGTTTTAGGGAAGCTTGTCAAAGTTCTGTCCTTTTAAAATTGCATTATCCATTGTTTTTGAAGATTGAGGATGGATAAGAAGTTCTGGAAAGGTGGGAGTACGTCTAAATAATTTTATATGATGTAATTATAGAGAAAATAGTTGCAATAAAGTTACTAAATAAGTTATCTTTTTCAATGTCCTTTCTAGCTGACTGATTTTCATCTTGCTGCAATTACTTCCTGAAAGGGTGGATAAATTTTTGTACAGCTTTGTCTAATTACTTAGTCTCCAGCACTGCCATTGGCAACAGTGTTTCATTTTGCGATGAGAGCAAATGCTTTTTCTCCCTTTGATCAGTGATGGCAGTAGCTTAACTTTTCCTACAGACCTGTTACAATGTGAGGATTTTGTGCATCATCCTGCAGTGTTTCTAGATAACGTTAAAGAGGAAGAAACGAGGCTGCTTGTTCACAGAATCACAGAATGGTGGGTCTTGGAAGGGACCTCTGGATATCATCTAGTCCAGCCCCCTGCCCAAGCAGGTTCACCTAGAACAGGTGACCAAGCACCTGTGAGTTTCTTGTAGCTTTCAGAGTATTTGTGAGTAAAGAATTGAAGCTTCTTGTGAGTCCAAACCCTGTCAAGATTCTTGTGTAACAGTGGAACAGCTTTGCAAAGTTCAGCTTGCTAATTGTAGCAAAAACAGGAGGCAAACAAATTTTACGTCAAATGAGGATTTCTAAAAGTCTTAGTTGCAATTTATGAAAGCTTTGACAGGTTAACAGCCCCCTATTTAGTATGTGAAATTTAAAAGAAATAAAAGTTGAAATAGAGGTGTGTGAAAATGGCAAAAGTAGGTTGGTGCAGCATGTGTGTAATGAATGATGCTGAAACACTTAATTCCTGGAAGGTTATTCTTTCTGTCAGAATCCAAAAGGTGTGACCTAAGATATTTCACCTAAAATGTCCACAATATATTGCATCAGATAAAATGTAAAAAAGCAGTGTTGGTATTGCAATATAACACAATGCAGCTGAAAATGTGGGGAAATTATTATTGATGGGGGAAAAAAAAAAGTTAAATGTCATCAAAAGGTCAGTGAAAGCTTAGGCTTTTTAAAATGCAAAGTTGTTTGGTATGTTACCAGATGCTAACTCTATATATAATGTGTGAAATGCTGCTGTACAGTGGCATTTTCAGTTGTCTCCCGAGTAACTTAAAAAAAATTGTATTGAAAAATCAGAGAGGTGGGAAAAAGTCCTGATTTGAGTTCATAAACATATCTCTAGCCCCTCAAATTGCTACTAGCAGCTGGCAGCAACATCAAACTTAATCACTTAATCTCTTCCCAAGTGGATACCCTATTTTAAGTACCTCACTGGCATTTGCTTACACAGCATCCCTGTCAGTCCTGAACAGCAGGCCCATAAATAAGATTTTTTTTTTCCCAAGTGTTGCTGTCCATGTGAGCCAGCCTTGTACATTTTATAATTCTTATGGAAGAATGGGGGGAAAAGTGACAGCTAGCTTGTCTAGGCACATTATAGTCTCAAGTAGGAGCATGTTTTCTAATGTGTTACGGAACTATTTTGATTATATTTCCTATCTCTGTAATACAGAATTGTAAATTTACATAGCACTGGCAATGAGAAGGGGAGGTGACATTACACAGAAACTTCAAACTCAGGAAATTATCTGCATTATATTATGCTGCTACATTTCTATAAAGATATAAGTTGCACTTAGTATGTCCACCTGTATTCTTTTCGGTGATGATAAAATATAGTTATTCTGTCTATGAAGACTAGTTTATTAAAATCTGTGGAAAGGGCCAAGGAATACCAATACTTGTAAACTCTTTCTGTATATGTATCTATAAATGTTTTGAGAGATTACTGGAAGAGAATTAGCCACGTTATTATGATTAATGTTTTGATTAGACTCATTTCTTAGATAATAACTGAATGTAGATACATAAACATGAAGATTAAGTGTAATGTGGAGTTTCATATTATATGCCTTTAGTCCCTTACTCCTGTAGGAGTAACTGAATATTTTTGCCTTTTTCTGGTACTCTTAAGCAGTGTGGCTTGCCTGGTAGGATTAGGAGGAAGTATCCTTACCAACCAATGCAGAATTTGGAAATGACAGTCTGACATCTGTTAGCAGCACAACTGGTACATGTTTGATGCTCTGAGAAGTGCTAAGAGGGCAGGGTTAAGTTTCAGCAGATTTTCACTGTACATTATCTCATACAGTACGTATCTTTTTAGTAGTTAGTGTTAGTCCTACCATTTTATTTCTTTTCTCTGTATTTATGGCTCTGGTAGAGATGTTGAAAAAACGAGAAAAAATGTTGTGTTGCTGGCGTGTTACATGTTTTCAAATGCAAAGAAAATCTTCTTGCAAATAAGGAGAGTACTCCCTTTTTCTGAAGAAATGTAGATAATTCATTCAAATGTACATTCTTATGATTTCTTTAGATTATTTGGCTGTGATGTCAACATTTTAAAAACTCTTTATGTATATGTTGTCATAATAAGTAAGTTTCCAACAAGTATACTTGTACAAGTGTATTTGAAAGAACGTAATTTTCTTTACAGTTTCACCTCTTTTCTGTTAAAGAAAAATGTGAAATTCTTTTGTCACAGAATTGAGTTCCGTAGTGTTAGACATCAGCAGTTGTGTTAATGTCTCCTCGAAAACAGAGATATGACTTCGTTGCATTAGTGTCATTAAGCTTCCTTAGGAAATCATTACATACATTTTATTAACCTTTGTATGGAGTTGTTTTACCAGTGCACTCCTGGTTTACTCCTGTAGGTGTTGTTTCAAACTTCTGATAAGAAGCAATTTTATTTGTAATTTAGAAAAACGCATATTTTGCTTATGTCTTTTGACTTCTGTTTGTAATTCAAAGTTACAATCTCCTGTCATTTTTTTCAGCATATGTTGAATGTTATCAAAAAGAACTGGGCATATATTAGAGAGGAGGTATGTGACTTAGACCGAAAGCCATGTACCTACCTTGTTCTAGAAGTACCGAGACTGGCAAGGAAGTAACTGAATATACTTGTTAAAATTGTTGTGAGTGAAGCTGTTGAAATGTGATTTGAGGCTTGGCTGAAGCCAGCCTGTTACTGGAAATCTGATTAGATCAATGGTACCTTGCTGATTTCTAAGACAAAGAAGTCTCATACCTCAGTGAAGAACGTATATTTAAGACCTCAGCGATTACTCTTAGGGAAACAAATAATGTTTTCTGAAGTGTTTTGTAAGTGGTGTTTCAGAACCATTTAAGTTGTGTTTTGCTAATAGCTAAACGGTAAACTTCAGTTTGTTGGACTCTTGTTCAAAAATAATGTATTAGTGAGTTTCAAGAACTGTAACTAAAGCTTTAAGAAGGGAAAAAAATTAAAGTTTTTATTAAATAAATTATCTGGCTGCCTGGCTTTCTTTTTTTTTTTTTCCCCTTCCCCTGCCCTTTGTAAGCAATTAAGCTAAAGAAAGTGTAACTACAGCCACCTAAAAATTTTGTGGCAGTTCTGAGGGGACCCTTTTGGGATTGCCCCCTGCTCCCCCCTTAGTCTGCATTACTGTTTACATACTGGCTGTTAACGTTATCGTGGCGCCTGTCTCGACACTACAGTTAAGACTGTGTCACTGATGGTCTTATAAAACCTGAGATTTAGGGCTTTTATAATTTGGTTGTAAAATCTTGCTCTGGGCAATTATTGGCAACATGTTTTTAGTTGAAAACTTGTGCTTTTCATCAAAAAAAATCAGTATACTGGACTCTCAGAAAAATGTTTAAAGCATGTGCATTTAAAAAAGAGATATAGTACCACAACACACATTACAGAGAACATCTATATATATATATAGTGTTCATGATAACAGAATTGTTACTATGTATCGCTTAGAAAAGCGACAGAAATATTTGTGGAGGAACAATATAGAATTTTTAGACTGTATGTTTGTTCTGCTGAAACATCCAGTTGCTGTTAGGGTTATTTGCTTGCCTTACATATCATTAGTCTAAATGTTCAGTTTGGTGTTGTATTTTAGGGAAACCTATAAACCACCAGTATGGGGAGGGAGTGATCAAAGCAGCTAAAGCTAACACAGAAAGTGTTTTTGCAAGCTTTAGTCTTATTTGCCATAGGTAGGAAGTTGAGAAAGCAAACTACATTGAGGGAAGGGTTTTCTGTGTATTTTTTTTTTTTATTTTTGTGCTGTAGCGAAAAAAACCTCCTCGAGTTTGGATCACTTGCATGAGTATTTTGGGGTGTAATATGGTAAGGAGAGCTAGCAGGGAGTTTTACTCCTCTAGAGTGATTATTACTGCGTAATACGGACCCAACCTGTAGAAGTTAATGAAATGCTTTTTGTTTCTAACCCAAAATACATTAAAAACCATTGCGCTTTAGCAACTGCCTTGGAGAGAGCCAATGTCTGAGAGATCTGTGTTTTTATAGTAACTGCATGTAAACATTTGAATGTATTTTGCTGTGTTCTTTGAGGGCTGCTACTGCTGCAGTTACAGAATTGTATCATGGAATGGTTTGGGTTGGAAGGGACCCTGAAGATCTAGTTCCAACGCCCTGCCATGGGCGGAAACACCTTCCACTAGACTAGGTTGCTGTTATCAGAGGGAGGGGAACACTGAAGGTTTCTGGGGAGTCAGTCTGGAAGGTACTGTGACTGTGGGAGCATTTTGTATGGCAGGTAGCTCAGGACGAGTAGCTCTCAGGAGCGTTTTTCTTTGGAAAGTAACATCTTGCTGACTTTGGATCTTAATGGGAGCTCTAAGACCTGGGAGCTCTTGCCCAGCATAGGGATAAAAAATTTCTAATCATTGTTGTACAGTAAGTTGTCTTTCTGAGGAATGAGATCACCTGGCACACTCAGTCTCCAATTTGGGGGAAAAAAACCCCAATAGCCTTGTATTTTACACTAGAAAGATTGATGATCTCTGTAGGCTATATCCCTTTTTTTGTGTTTTCAAAGAGATTTCTGTTTTTCACTTATAGCACTACATGTTAATTCTAGAAGAAGTTCCTTAAGTTGTTGATTTAACTGAATACAGTTAAAATATTAATCAAGTCAGTTTTTAAAAATTACTTTTTTTAAGCACAGGAACACGCAATTCCAGTGTATCATAAGCAAGCAGGACAGAAGGCCAGCTTGGCTGAACAGGGAACTCATTGTGGAGCTCAAGAGGAAAAAAGTTACATCATCTCTGGAAGCGAGGTCAGGCTTTGCAGGAAGGTTACAGAGCTGTGGTCTGCATATGCAGGAAGAAGACACGAAAGGCCAAAAGCTGAATTAGAATTGAAACTGGCCAGTGTTGTATCTGGTAACTGGAAGGGCTTTTTAAAGTACATCAATAGCTCAAGGAGATCTAAAGAAAACACTGGCTTGATACTGTAGAAGACGGTCACCTGGTGACTAACAAGGATGAGAAAAAAAGCAAAGGCATTCAATGTTTTTTTTTCTTCAGTCTTTAATAATACTGATAGACCTTGGGCTGCCTGGTTCCCTGAGTTGGAGAACCACATTATCCCATCTTTTCAGATAACACAGGCAGGCAGAGTAACAATACTGGAAGATCCCATGTGAAATATACCCCTGTGATTCTGGAGATGCTGCAGAATGTGCTGCAGACATCTGGGTGGGTCTGTACGGGCTGTGTTTATTTTCTCTTAGTGTTGTCACAGTCAGGCCTGACCTGGATCATGCAGGGCTATTTAGTTGTGTTTGCTCAATGGTTTTCAGTTCCCTGAGTTTCGGGAGGAATTGCCTGTTTAGGCACAGTACCAGCACCTGCAAGGTTACTTCACGAATAATAATGTAAAGACATCACAGGCAGTACCCGTTAAGCACTGGACTACCTCTGTCAGTTCATGTGGGGCTGGCCTGGATCGGCAAAGGCCAGTGCTGAGGTCAAGCTACAAGTCTAGATGGATCCCAGGTGGATCTGTAACTAGCTCTTCCCGTGCTGCTCCATGAGTAATTGAGGCTTGATTATAGGTAATGTTTAATTTTTTTTTAATTATTCTAAGGACCATTTTTCGCAGATTTGTTTTTTAAATGTCCACTTTGTAATCTGAAAACTAAGTTAAAGTGATTTAGTCCTCTTCAGTGTTAGCATAACCTTGTATTTTGTTTGTTTTTTTGTCAGAACCCCCCACAAAACCCCTTAGAAAACTTAGAGTCCTGTTGAAATGCCTGCAGATAAAATGTTAAAATTCAGACTTTTGCTGAACATTGGACTATTCTGCAAGTCTTACTTGGCTTCAAATGGCACAATCAGTGGATTAATTACTCTGTTCTGTCTGCTCAGTGCTAGCATGCAGGAGACACTCATTTGGACTTCCTTTGCTTAAGCAAGCACTTAATACGTCTTCTGTGTCTGAATGCTTGTGTGTAACATGCAGCTCCCAGAGGGGGTATAATAAATATTCCGCTAGTGTGGAATAAACTTCAAATGCTGCTTAGGTGAGCTGGCTATAGTGCTGCCTGATGTGGCAATGAAAAGCTTGACATTTACCTGGCGAAATAACATCCATACCCAATGTGCCTCTGGTACAATGGCTGAAAGTCTTTGATGGAACTCTTCTGTGATGCGTTCCTCAGGTCTGCTTGTAGGATATTGTTTTTAAATAGTACAGATGAGAGGAGCTTAAATCTCTGTTTCCGTATGAACCGCACTGTAAATGAAGTGACTCCTTTAGCCTCACTGCTCTCAAGGAATTAACGTTGTTGTGAGCTCCTCCAGAAGGAAAAATGTGAACGTAGAAACCTAGAATGGTAATGATTTGCTATATTTAACCACACAAGGTGTTGTTTTTTTTTGGTGAAGATCACAGCAGTATACTGTGGTTAAACATTGTACTTCCCCTTTGTGCCCTCTCCCCTTTGTGCCCTCTCTCCTCCACATCCCGGGACAGATGATGACGCTTTTTTTCCCTTTAGTAAGTCCTATGGATTGCATAGTGTTTCTTGTAATCAGATGAAACTGTGTGATAAAGTAAGCGTATGCTGTTAAAACCTTATCCTAAAGGTGGTCAGTCTGAAAAGCAGGGACACTAGAGTCCACGGCATTAAAGGCAAGGATAAAACAGGTCTGCTGAATTTGGACTGGTACCTGTCATCGCAATCTAGACTGCTCCGGCTTTAGTGAAAGACTGGAACAATATGGATTGTCTGGTAGTACAACATCATTTTGTCTACTTGAAAGAATTTGTATGTGCTCCATCTTGCTTCATCAGTGATAAATTTTTCCTTTTAAGCTCTTCTTCGGTGTCCATTATTCATTCCTCATGAGCAGTGGACTGAGGAACTAGCAAAAATGTTCTTATATCAAGCACTGGCATTTTGGACTTGGTGGTAGCTTCTTTCTGTCTTTGGTAGGTGAAACATGACATGAATGTATGTCTGTAGTATCTGGCACAGTTCATGATCGAATAGTGATATCCTGCCAGAACTTGACTTCTCAGTCAAGAGGGATATGTTGAAATGACTCTCAGTCAAACTTTTAGTATGGTTTGGCTACCTTTCTAGAGAAGGTTTACACTGGCTTCTGACATTGCAGTTCCTCAGGACCCCTTGTTCCAGGCCCTTGTGGATGTAGGCACACTCTTAACAGTGTTAATCCATCTTCTGCATGACTCATGCACAGTTCCTAACTGGATTCGAAGACTGTTTTAAATATGACTTAATATGCTGTCATTGGAGTTCTGAAGGGGAAAAAAAAAAAAGGCAAATGGCACTGTATGCTGGCAAGTCTAACTCCATATACTACTTCTGTTGGAATAGCTGGTCTGGTGTTTCTGATTATAAGGCCATTTAGAAGTTAGTTGCACTGTGCGAAAAACTGCAGTAGTCTTCTGTCTGAGTTGGATTGATTTGCTATGTCAGCTTTCTTTGCATATTGCTTCAGGTATTTTATAAACAGCATAATCTGATCACAAGTGTAATCATTAAAACATTATGAGTCTAAAGGGAAACTTAAATCTGAATGTGAACAAACAATGGGTACTAGTTTGACACACTAGAAAAAGACTATTAGGCTGCTTTAGTCTTTTGAAATACATTTGTATGGTGGAATGGTCCATCTCAAACTGGGCACAGAATATGGCTTGGGGATGGAAAGACAGATATTGCAAGGGGCTTCCTGGGGGGACACCTCTGGAGCTGCTTCTGACCAAGCTGCTGTGGGCTGTGTTTGGAATGTGCAGATAAGGTATGGGTGAATGGCTCTTAACCTGGAAGGGCTGGAGGGTAGAGGGGGAGGAGAACAGGTCAAATAACTGGATGAATTTCCACTGGTGCTGGAATAACCCCAAGCTATCTGCTAGAGTAGTAGCCTTATAAGAGATTTTTTTCTTCTTTCTGTCCTTGTATACTGAGTATGTTATCCAAGGCTAGTGAATATTGCACACTTCTGCAACTCTGAAATTTCCATGCCTTGTCTTATTCTTCATCCTTATTTTTGTTAACAGTTCTGTCCATTGTGTTCTTTTTGCTATGAAACACTAGTGATTGCCAGCAAAATATGTAGAAACAACGTTCTACTGCTAATGATTCCTAAAGCAGTTTTGCTCAAAAGGAGTATTTTCTTTTGTGCCCTGTGCACATACCTTCCACATAGAGAGGCCAAGCAGCACATGCTGTATCCCGACTGAGAAGGTGCCTAGAAAAGAACTGTGTGTTTTCTTTTTGATTGACTGAGCTGATTAAAAACAATTCTGTGTTACTATCAACAGTCCAAAGAAATTGTTACTTGGGGCCTTACTTAACACTAGATAGGCCTTCTATGTCAAGTATGTTAATAATTTAAAAAATTGCTGGAAATCTTTCTTTTCCTGGGTTTTGATTAATTTGTTATTCTTCTGTTATCTACTAGTCAATCCTTTTATGAAACTAATAAGCTTTTTGGAATTTGTTTTTTATCTCTTCATGGAATCTCATGAGGTTAAATCACAATTAAAAGATTTCCCTCCCCCCCCCTTTCC